>JARVJO010000125.1:3751067-3765820 GCA_031762555.1 Cynodonichthys magdalenae | reverse complement strand
CTGGTTGGGCGAACACCCATGCACCCTCCAGGACCCTGCTGAGGGTGTAGAGCTGGTCCGCTGTTCCACGACCAGGATGAAAACCACACTGCTCTTCCTGAATCCAAGATTCGACTATCCTGACAGACCCTCCTCTCCAGGACCCCTGAATACACCTTATCTGGGAGGCTTAGAAGTGTGATCCCCCTATAGTTGGAACACACTCTGCGATCCACCTTTTTAAATAGGGGAACCACCACCCCAGTCTGCCAATCCAAGGGAACTGCTCTCGATGTATTGTAGAGTCAAATAAAACTTGAGTGAAAATAACTTAGTTTAAATAAAGTGGAAAATATCAACCTTAATAAACACTCCAGTCACTATACTGTACATTTCTTGCCCAAACCCGTATTGTTGTAAATGTCTTAATTTATGTTTAACGTTGCACCTTAAACCTAAACCGCAACTTTCCTTAAGTCACATAGTGTAACAAAGAGAAGGCTGCTGAGGCGACATTCCATGTTTATTACAGCAATTTTAATTCCATCCAGTTCCATGATTAAATCCATATTTTCTGCACTGCTGAAAGCACAGGGCCTTGTTATCAAGTGCCAGTGGGGAAAAAGAGACAGCACTTTATCAAAATAACTGTTAAACCTTTAAACTTCAGTGACTTTTTGATGAAACACTTTACCCAATCCAGATAATGTAAGTGTAATGAGGAATAAAACCTGGGTTTATTGAGACAATTTGCAAAACAGCAATTGCATCATTATTTTGATTTGTTAACTTCTTGCTCGCTGTCCATTAAATCTTTTCATCTAAAAATCTCCAGTGCAGTACAGATCAGAGGGAAAACTCATAAGCTTAAACAAAAGAGATGTGGAGTACTTTTCCTCAGGGAAGCCATACAGCTTTCCCAACCCCACACTTCCTGTCCTTTCGTGTGACGCCAACTCCCACTTCTTTAGTCTCATCACATCCCTGCTTGTTATTTCCCCATCGCTTCCACATCTGTGTAAAACTTTACATTTTACACTATCCTTCATCGCTGTCTTACTTCAAGCTACCTCTGCTGGACAGTGTAACTCCTTCTTGTTGTCAGTGAGACAACACCAGACCTGATCTTGTCACACAGCAGGGAAAAATTATTAGTGATACTGGGGAAAAAAAAACAAAAAAAAAAACAGGACAACAGATGGTGGGGAAAATTAAAAACTCCCTGTAGAACACAGTCTGTAAAAAAAAAAAAAAAAAAAAAAGTCATTCAGACCTTAGCAGATGCCCCTCCCCCAGCCCACCTTTTATTCTTCTGTTGTTTAAAATGACTGTTTGTATTGGACACTCTCCTTCAGACATTAAGCCCATCACTCTTTACATAACTTTCTTGATTTAAGCTTTCTTTTTTGAAGTCGTCTAAATCACTTTGAGCTCCGATTAACTTACATTTAATTTAGGATTCAAATTCACTTAGCTAAGTCACCCATTTGTGTTTTTTTTAACAATATTAGACAGCACTACCGGGGTTTTCTTTTTCCTGGGTTATTGGGTTTACCGCTTCTAAAAACTGAGAACACAGAACAAACCCCTACTACTCTCCCCTTTAAATCCATTGAATAAGCTTACAAGTTGCACCCTGTTTATGTGGGGTTACATAACATTGGTCAGTAATGGTCTGGTCGCGCCTACTGGTTTTCAAGATTGCCCAGACAGAACCCTCACAAAACCTGCTTCTACAGCAGGCAAACTGGGGACACTCGTAGAAGCCTGCGAGTTACAAGAACAACAGCCATGAGTGAAGACGGTCAAGAAAGGGCAACAAGACTCTCTGGCCTGGTGTCGTTATGCAGGGTGTGGAAGTGAGAGAGGTCAAAGGTAGCCTAAAGGAAATGATGTAACCATAAACTTCAAGGTGGCACAGCTAGTTAGCAATCTTGCCTGACAACAAGAAGTTTTTTTGTATAGAGGCAGCACATCCTGCATGGATTTTCTCTGGGTGTTTCACAGCTCATATTGAGGTATTTGGAGATTTAAAATTAACCTACAGTACAAGTGTGTGTGCATTGTCATTTGTGCTGAATGCGCTGGATGGATGACCTGCCCAGATGCAGTATCTAAATGTCATAGGTTAATGCAAACACATTAACATAGACATTTACCCTCCTATTATGTTCCCAATACAGTTATCTACATGGAAATATATGGTTATTTGTGAGCACAAATAGCAGCAGCAGTAAAGTGTCACACTACTGAGGCAGTCTGAGGTCAAACATAGGAAAACTTCTGCAGCAAATGACCCAGGCTGCACCAGAAGTGCTACAGATAGTGTTTCTGCTGCTGTCTTTGGTTGCAAAATATCACAAACACCCATGTAAAGGGAAACTGACCGCAGTGTAAAGGTTTATGTAATTTTTAAGACCACATTTGTTTTAAAATGACAGCAATCCACTCTGATCTTGGTTGCATCTGGACTCATCAGTCCTGTCAGACTATTATTACTTAAAACTTTTCCATAAAACTCCACATCAAAATGTCCAGAATATCCCTTTAACAAGCAATGCCTGATTGCTGGATGAGAGCAAGCACACACACACAAAGATGCTGTTTGGTTCTTGTGCTGCGTTTAAGGACCCATCTGGGCTTCATTTGGGATTAGTTACAGGATACAGCTCAGACTAAACTAATGATCTGCAAAAGAGACTCAAAAACATGTTCCCATCGAGTTCCCAGCTGAGTGGAGCTTCCCAATTTTGTTCCCCTTTACCTCCACACACAGTTTGTTCACTTTAGTGTGAAAAATGATCCCAAAACAGAAACAGAAATTACAGGAACTCATTTAGTTAGAAACCAAACTGCCAAGCAAAACTGATCTGTAGCAGTATGAGAAAACACAATAACAGATTTTTTTAGGAAGAAAAAGAGTAGAAAGAAACGCCCATTCCCTTAGATTCTACAAAATTAAACACAGATTTCTTAAAAAAAAAAAAGGGGGGGG
Source organism: Cynodonichthys magdalenae (assembly GCA_031762555.1). Classification (NCBI taxonomy): domain Eukaryota; kingdom Metazoa; phylum Chordata; class Actinopteri; order Cyprinodontiformes; family Rivulidae; genus Cynodonichthys; species Cynodonichthys magdalenae. The sequence goes on along the minus strand of JARVJO010000125.1, from coordinate 3,762,846 downwards.
GGGGGGGGCAGGGGTTATTGCCCCCCTGTGTTAAATCCTGGTCCGTCAGTAGATGTAGCTCTCGAGGTTTGAAGCAATTCTGACATTTACTTTTGTTGAAGAAGTTCGCCTGAAATTTTCTGCAAGGGTTTTCTTTTGCTGTAGACATCATATACTTCCAGGTTTTAAAAAAGCACTCGAAATTTTGTCTTCTCTTGGGGACCTTTAATCAGCGGCGGAGTTGTAATCCCGTTGTTTTCCCACCCGTTTAAATCGAAAAATACTCAGCGATCATCCGATGCATTTTTTTGTTACAGAACAAGACCGTGGGAGGTAAATATTTTGGGGCAGCGAATGTTACTTCGTCAATCGGACTGTCTCCACATCCTAGCTGCCATCGAGCCAGGCTTCCCGTAACCCAGTAACTGATAAACGCTTTTCAGTCCATGGCCTCCAACCACAAAGCAAAGTGACGAGAATGTGGCTAATATCCTGTTAGCTTGCCAGTGGATTTTAGGATCAATCGCTGGTTGAAGTAAACGACTAAAACAACAATTGAACGAAATTGTTACTTTCGAGTTTAGGGGAAATATAGCCTTTAAAGGAAAATAGATTCGTGTAAGCACAAAAACTAAAATTAAAAAAGCTTGCAGTCAAACAGCAGGCTCCAATCCCATCCCAACAGTCGGTTCTTGCAAAGTTCATCCAGTGCTTCTTTGCTATGCTAATGGTTAGCAATCCAAGCTAGCACGCAGATACACTAAAATCCTCTCCTGGCTCGCATCTTCAATTTGTCTTGTGGAAAAGACGGATCAAAAGTCTTACAATTCCAAGTGATTTTTCTCTCGGCTAGACACATTGCATGCAGGGGAACCACCTCTTTTCCAGTCACAGAGGAGAAAATAACAATTTAAGATTTGGTTCCATAACTAGTCCCTTCGCTCACAGCAGCAACGGCTTTATTTGCTTCTTTCCCAGCGGAGAGAGAGGGGGAGAGCGCTTCGGGAATTCCACGGGATCTCGCGATAACTGCGAACTCTCGCCACCCACAGACGTCTTTACCCTGGCCAGGGGGAAAAAATTGAACCTTGCTGCTTTTTCACACACACACACACACACACACACACAAGAAAAATGGCCTTTTCTGTAGTTTCCTTAGAATTTTGTGGATATATGCAAAAAGAAACATCAGTTGTAAAGCTACCTTTGCATGCTGGGAAAATTCTGGCAGAATTATAATTTTATTTCTGCTGAAATAACCATGAAATAGAAAAAAACAGTGATGTAAAGGTTAAACAATAAAACACAGTTTGCATAACTTGTTAGACATTTTTTGAGACTGGAGTTCTTTTGCGATAACAGCAATCCTCTGTAGTTCTTGGCCCCATTGGATTTTATGTTTTTGTTAATAAATATTGCTATGTATAGGTTTTGTGTTTCTCATCCTTTAAGTTTACACTTATCTTTTAAGTCCTGGTCAAAACCAATTTTTCTAAAACTTAAACCATGACTATAACCGTCCTTAAGCAGCAGGACCACGCTAACCCACTGCCACCCAGTGGAACTGATACTCTAACGTGTGGCCCATCCCTTTATGTTGGCGACCAGGGAGCATGCTTCAGATACTGTGCACTGCATGTGTGTGTATTAATGGCTGACACAAGCAGAGGCTATTCTAAGAAGAGGGGCTTTAGTGGACAGACGTGGATCAGATGCACAAAGTAACTGTGCCATGTGAATGGACGAGGGACACAAGAGCTTGGACAAGGGCCTCCTTTACCTAACTGAATCCAGAAAACAAACAACAACAGACAATCTCACTGGAGGATTAGGTCCTTGGCAAGGCTGTAAGTGAACTAATAATAACACAGATTATCAATGTTTGTGTCTGTTGATATATACATGTGCTCTCACAAACTGACTAATCTCAGTTGTGTGATGCTCTAAACGTGGTGCTGAGCTGGATTCCAGGAGTTATGTGTTTTCAGTATGGTTTTCCTAATGTAAATGCATGTAAAGCAAGAAAGAAAAGGGGTTCATTGCCTACAAATGTGAAGCTCTCTGGTTGCCCTTTTTGAGGTATCATGTGACTGTATTGCAGGGATGTCTGAATGCAAGACATTCTGTGGTGACACCAGGGCCAGAATATATTTAGCCGTTCTTAAACCTACTTTATATAGCAACAGAGTTAGCAAGGTGTCTGAATACAAAGCATAATCTCTGGAGCTTTGACACATTTGGAGTCTTAATACATTGATCTACTTAGACTGTTTACAGGTAACAAAAAGAAAAAAAAAACACAGCCTAAAGCTTTTTGTTTTAACAGGAAAATAGGGTGCATTGCATTGAATGGGTTCAACTGATTTTTAGATTTGTTTAAAATTTAACCCCCAAAAACAACATGTAGACAATACAATTCTGCAGAAACAACAACAAAATGCTGTCAAATTACTGCTTTTGGCTGTTGGAGTCATATTTATTTAGTTGTGAAAATTGTCCAATTGACAAATTGAATCCCAAATTGTCTAACATCTGTTTTGAAATCCAAAAGGTGTTCCACAAGTTGAGACATCATCTATGTGTTTTGAAACACATAGACAGTTTCTGAAGAAGACTTTGCCAAGCTCTTGAAAGGTCTGTTAATTTCATTTTCTTTCCTTTTTGGTTGCTCTTCTTTAGTTTGTTTGACTGATAAACAGTTTCCCAGTGAAATGGTCAGCCTTGTGGGTTCAGGTCATAAACATTATTTGTAAAATGGTTCTTTCATCCAGATGTAAGAGGTTATCTTCCAATCAGAGGAACCTCCCCAGCTCTAGCAGCATGCCATGGTGTCATTGGGCAAAGCACTGAATCGCCCAACCCTTACCTACCATTTGGTCATTATGAACAAGAAAAGGATGTAATAACATCAGTTCTGGGTTGTTATGTATCTTACATAGTCTCTGGGGCTAAGAGAGAACACAATTTACAAAAGGAAAATTCACTTTGAAGCTAACTTCTTGTTTAGTAATCAATACTGATGCTGTGCTGTTGTCCTTGAAAGGCCTACAACCTTATGTCCTATTAGCCTAAACTGTTAGCTCTAACGGCTCGTCTTTGTTCTCTACAGAAAATGGGTGTGCCCTCTGTGATGGTGTTGCCCCTCCTGATAGTCTTTGCAGCCGGGGCGTACTACATCTACAACCAGGTCATGCAGTTCATGTCCAAGTCCATCGTGCGCAACAAAGTGGTGGTGATCACTGATGCTGTGTCTGGGTTGGGGGCAGGTAAATGATCCTATCTGGGTTTTGAGCTGGATTTATGTTAAGATGTGCTCCTTCTTCAATAGTTACAGAACAATGCCAACGGAAATTAATTACCCCAACCATTTTCTATACACACTAAATCATATTCAGAGAGGCTGGTATCTGTCTGTCTCCATAGCATGGGCACGTCTGCATTTCATCACAGAGCTCACATAAATGCAGATTCACAGAAATATAAGCAAAGACCAAGATTTAGGTGATACTCAGGTTTGTGCCATGTTGTAAAAATTGGATGATATCATTGTGAAATTGGAAATAAGCAGGAAAAGAGGCGCTGTGATGGCTGTTTTCCAAATTTGCAGACATTCAGCCATGTTTTAATTGTCTGAGGAAATGGTGGATGGGTTGTTATTCAGTGTTAAGAGAGCCTAATAGCTTAATATGAAAGTTGGAACCTATTACTTTAAAATGTAAACACTGCAGCAAATACTGCTAACAAACATTGTGTCACATTGTGTCACATCATTAGACATTTTTTTAAATATATAATATATACATATATATAAGAAAGGATTTATGTTAGTACCAAACAAGATATTTAGCAAATGCTTCATGATGAGCATACAGGTATGAAAAAGGGAACAAACGTTTGAGCGAACATTTCAACAAAATAACATATCTAAAAAAGATGACAATAATTATGGAAGACTCTTTTTTTCTACTCTTTAGAGTGTGCCCAACTCTTCCACAAGGCTGGGGCCAGACTGATCTTGTGCGGGACCAACTGGGACAAGCTGGAGTCTTTGTATGAATCTCTGACAAACGATGCTGACCCCAGTGAGGTGAGGAAAAGAAATGTATTAAACAATAATACATAGCATTTTTTTTGTGTGTTTGGATGATCAATATGACAATAAACTCCCTCAAAAAAAACATTATAATTATCTTTATTGCTGTTTTGAGTCATCTTTTTGACTAAACACATGGTAGTAATCTACCACAGAGAACTTTGGGATTAAAGAGACTATTTTTAAAAAGAACAAAACATTTACAAAAATCTCTCCCTAGCTTTGATGCTAACTGCTGCTGCTATCTCTGATATTCACTGGGTTAGTACATAGAAGGATCTCTTCTTGTTTTTGTTATAATCCTGCTCTGTTACCACCTCCTAGACCACCACTTCCTGTGGTCAACACAATAGAAGGATATCCTTTCTGACAGCCTGCTGTCCTCATGAGTTGTCAGCACACAGGGACACAACTTTAGATATCATAGCTGTAGAAGATACATAGCAAATAAATACATTTAATACTATTAATGTTTACCTCAAAATCCTAAATCACATTTTAAATGTAAGGCTTAGCATTTCTTGAAGGAAAACCTGCTGACTTATGTTGATAAATAAAAGTTATAGTCATTTTGGTCAAACCTTGAAAATAACAATATGAACATTTTCCCATTATATTGCGAGATCTTCCACCATGTGTTAGCACTCAGAGTATTTATTGTGAATGGTTCTCAGGTCCTACCTTGATAAATTTCAGCTCAATATCAGTAAATTTTGTATTAAATAAAGTTGACTATCCATGACAGTTATCTTGAATTGGGGTTGACTCACTTGCAGATGTGTTGGTGAACTTTCTGAGAGTTTCATTGATGGGAACCTTAATCTCAGCTAGAGTGTTCCTTAGTGACGGAGTGTCCAGTAAAGCAACACCTGTCTTTACAGACGTTTGCACCAAAAATGGTGATCCTGGACTTCAGTGATATGGACAGCATGGAGGATGTGGTGGCTGAGGTGATGGAGTGTTATGGCTATGTGGACACGCTCATCTGCAACAGCAGCATGAAGCTGAAGGCCCCGGTTCAGAGCGTCTCCTTGGAATTGGACAGAAACATCATGGACATCAATTATTTTGGCCCAAGCACTCTTGCCAAAGGTGGGCTAGATGTTGTTTGAGCTCAAACCCCAAACACTATATTAACAGTCTGAGTTTATAATTTGTGATATTAACTAATTAATATGTCTAACTATCGTGGCAGGTCTACTTCCAACAATGATCTCAAGAAGATCAGGCCACATTGTTCTGGTCAACAGCATCCAGGGCAAACTGGCCGTCCCATTCAGAAGCTCATGTAAGTCTCAAACCAAAGCTACAGCCTTATGTCCAGGTCTAAAAATCAAGCTGATGATAAATAATAGTTTTTAAAAATACTGGTTCAAATCTGTCTATGTTCATTTTAAAAGTGTATGCATATAACAAAAGTGGGTACAAATCAGGCCAAAATGTTATACAATTTTATTTAAATTTATTACTTTTATATAACCAGGGAAATCCCATTGAGATCACATATATCTTTTGCAAGGGAAGGCAGTCTAACACTCATGTTTTTGTTTAATTGTGGGATGAAATCGAAGTGCCCAGAGAAAACCCACACAAACACAAGAGAGAACATGCAAACTCCACACAGAAAGACCCTGTGAGGTGCAGGCAGGCAAAAAACCAGGGCGCAGGCAAAGTCCAGAAAGAAACAAAAAGCTTTAATAAAGAATCAAAAAAGGCTATCAATATAGCTCAAAAATCCTCTAGAGAACACAGAGAGAACAACCAGGCAGGAACACATCACAAAACAATGATCAGACACAGACTGAACACAGGACACAGAATATAAAGCCAAACTAATGAGAAACACCTGGAGGAGACACAAGGAGAAACAGGTGAGCAGGGGCGGGGCTGGCAGAGAAACACAGGGGAATAGAGAAACACTAGAAAGTAAAAGCAAAAAGACACAGAACATGACAGACCCCAGGTCTCCTTTTTACAAGGCAACAGTGCAAACCAGTAAGCTGTTGTGCTGCCATAATAACGGGAGCAATGAAATGATGTGTATGGCCAACCATACAACTTTTCATGCAAACGTAGACTGTGAACACTTAAACTTTTGTCCCCCAGTGGAGAAATTCTTTCTCTGAAAGTTTCCCAATGCAAATGTTAGCCCAGATATGGAGCAGTGGGAGCTTAAGCTCCTTGCTCAATAACCTGGAATGGGACAAATGAATGTCTCTGACCCCCAGTTTTGTTGTCCGTCTGGAGAGTTGAACGGGTGACCTTCCAATCACGCTCACCTTCTGTAGCCACCACTTCCCCTTTGATTATTATCATTTAATTATTAGTAATTATTTGCCTATTTTGTTGCAATGAGTCACCAACTTATCTCCAAAAGACCAATGAGATAATGGCTTCACAGTGCTTTTATTAATGACATTTTTACGTTGTAAGGCCTGGCCCAGCCCAACCCAACCTTGTTTGAACCGGGTTAGGGCCCACTTATAACCTGACTTCTGGAACCCAGAGACCCGGGGTTCTATTCAGGCCGGGCTTCTGGGCCCTTTTTGACTTTGTATCACTCTGTTTCATCTGGTCTTGATCTATATGGAGAACAAAGTACCACAAGCTTGATTGTCATTCATTGTTGTGACCTGTTTGAGACATTTTACAGACAAGCTACACCTCTTTGTTTCATCAACATGTGTTTGGTTCGCTGACAGATGCAGCCTCCAAACATGCGGCTCAGGCCTTCTTCGACTGCCTGAGAGCTGAGGTGGAGGAATACGGGATCGTTGTCAGCACCATCAGTCACACTTTCATCAACGCCTCTGACCCGCCGCCCGTCGTGGAGCCGGCCCCAAAAACAAACGTCCTGCTTGAATGTGAGTTTTAAAAAAATGATGTGACGTAATCACCTCTAATGTCGAGCCAAATCTAAAACTGTTCTCTCCCCACACACACACACAGATATCAACAACCAGCTCACCCACGGCGTACGCCCGCTAGTCCTAGCCAATGAGATTATGCAAACAGTGAACAGGAAGAGGAAGGAGGTGGTGCTAGCCCACCCCATCCCCAGGGTGGCCCTCTACCTCCGCTCCCTTTTTCCACCTTTCCTCTTCGCCGTGCTGGCAGCAGGAGTGAAGGATTCCATGTTGGCTGAGCAGATGCAGTAGGAGAGATGCTGAGAGGAAAGAAAAGTTGGAGTGTCTTGAAGAGATGTGAAGGAAAGCACGGCTTGTTTAGGAATGTTAAATATAAATATGGATGTCCTAAGTGAGTCCTGTTTGGCTCCACCAGCAGCTTCATCCTTGACTTGTCCTAACAGGACATTAAAACAACTCAACTCTGAAATATGGAAAAAGGAAAGAATTAAGTTAGTTTGTTTGTTTGTTTTTTGTTGAAATGCTTCTTTTAGTCGCGACGAAAAGAGAAACACCTACTCTTTTTTTTAAAAGATGAATTTCAAGGAATCTGTAACGGGCGTTTTGGACAGAAGGACTTGACAGAACTGGTTTATCTAAAAGCTGCAAAACTTTTAGATTGCAGAATAAATAAATTGCCCAAAAAGACACATCTTACTTAAACTTTTCATCTTGATTAAACCTGTGATTCTTGAAGAAATGTTTTATCTTTTTCAGTGTTGAATATTGTTGAATGTTCCCTCTCAGAGGACTGCTGTATTGGTCAAGCTGTTAAATAAAAATGGTTAGTTGTATTAATGTCGAATACAATTTGAAATAAAAGACACTTGCAAGATGTATGCATCTTTGTAAACCTGACAAAACAGTTAGAAATGACTGAAAAAAAGGGTGTAAAACTAGTCAGATTTTCTCTTCATAAATAATTGTGAAATGTAATTAAAAGCATTACAATTTTAAATAAGGTCCTAAACAAGTGCACACGTCCTTTTTCTTTTTACATTTATCTGATTCACATGTCCTGAAGATGGCAGCAACACACCTTCTTACACAGTTCATCTCAGAAGTCTCTGCACATTATTTCTTTCCTTTTATTTAAGGACTGTCACTCCTTCTTTTGTGATGCAGTAGATCATTTCTCTCATTTCTATGAGCACACATTACAAAACATGATAGTCAAGAACATGGATCAGTCAGCAAATGACTGAAAAAGCAACCAAACTTTAAAATGACCCATCAGAAAGCCTGAAAAACTATTAATAAGACCACAACAAACAATTGCAAGGAAGTCAAAACAAAAATAAAAGAAATGAGGTGTGGTTTAAAGCTTTGATACAGTACCTCATAAATAAGCATACACTGGTAATGAAGAGTAAAACAAAAAAAGTCTATTCTAATTCACATTATGTCCTATGAGACTTTTGTTAGCTTATTGTTTTTCATCATTTATTGTTTCATGTCGGTTTAATTAATGATGACCTCCATACCGCATCATAACGATATAATTAAAATAGGCTTTGTTGATATACATTGTAATCATGACATTTTTGAATATTTTTCAAATCCTTGGATTTTATATTTTGTGCTGTTTTCCCCACATCTTGCAATAAAATTGTTATTGTTATTATGTGTTGCCTTGTGATGTACAGCAGAAAGAGAAAATATTTATTTGCTTCTTGGCCCTTCTCAGTACATATAATTGGATTTATTTGAATTGGCTAACGACTAACTTCTACAAACATTTTTGGGAACTTCTTAAGGAGCTACTCTTTCAAGTAATGAAGTTAAACAAAGGTGGTGTCTTGTGTTCTCTATATGCTTCTTTCTCTTCTCTATTACAATCTCCTTCTTTCCCTTTTTAACTTTTTTTCACCTTTCACTGTTTCTTTTCTGTTTTCTTTCCCATCTCCGTGTCCATTGTATCAAAATAATCCCAAAAGAATTTCTAATAAAATAATTTAATTAGTGCTGGGCATAGATTAAATATTTTAATCGCGATTAATCTCAAGATATTTTTGCGATTAATCGTGATTAATCTAAATTATTTTTTTAGAAACGCTCACCGAATGTTGAATGTGTATGTTTAAATGTTGCAATACATGTGTGACACACTATGTACATTTTTTTTGTTTTTCATTTAACTTCGTATTGCTTATTGTATTTTTTTCTGACAATAGGAGCGTCATCTTTCTTTCATTCCTCATAATACTAGTTTGGAATGACAAAAAATCCTATAATTCTTGATTCAATTTCATTATTCTGCACAAAATTTAACTGACTCGAATATGTTTAGCGCATTTTAGGTACTGTTTTATATTAAAAAAGGGGCAATGCATTTTCAAAAACTTTAAACAAATAAACCAAGCCAGTCTTTTTATTTTTTCTCTCCCACATGCTGGTCAGCAGAACCTCCCTCTGTTTGTTTACCCTGGTTTTAAACTGAAGTGATATTTCGGGCTCAAACTGTTTAGCATTGCAGCGCTTACAGATAACTTAACTTCATTCAAGCCGGCCTTTGGGAAAAGTTTTAAAGTTAAAAATGTCCTGAAGAATCCAGCAGCTTTAGGCTTCCTCACCGGCTGTAGCTTGAGTTCTTCATAGGAGCGGCAACAACAAAGGCTCTCATTGGATGAGACGCGTGATAAAGGCTGGGTTTGTGTGTGTCTGTGTGTGTGCGTCTTCATAGTTCTCTTTCAGAGAACAGAGATCATACGGAGAAATATAAAGAAACTGCGTTAAACCGCATTAAAAAACATTATCGCCGTTAAGGGTCGGCTGCGTTGCCCAGCACTAAATTTAACTTGTAAAACTGCAGCTTTAATTAATCTGAACACTACCAATTCATACCATCACCCACACGGGCCTAAAGAGGCCCCTTGTGATCTAACAGTGGCCTGCAGGCCATCAGTTGACGGTCACTATTCTAAAATTAAAAGCCTAGCATTTCTTGAATAAGTGCATATCCCCCCATCACCTTTAAAGTCAGAGTTTTACACTAAAATCAGTTTGTCATGAGCTAGAGCTGGTTTTCGTCAAATTTAGAAAACATAACCTTACAGAATATTTGCAAGATCTTCTTTTGTGTGTGAAAAAAATGACCCTCAGAAACTAGCACATCAAGTTTTAGCTTAATGTCTGTAAAACTGACCAAGTTCCAGCCATTTTTTGTGTTTTGTAGGGTCAATCAGCTGTGGCAATCATTATAACTTGGTTTGACTTTAAAAGTTAATCAGTTGCAGATTTGCATCTAGTAAATCACTTTCTGAGGGTCTCATTAAAATCTGATATTTTGCTAACAGACAGACAAATGCACACACACAGACACAAAATGGCCACATTGGCGCGAGCTGGCGATAACAAATGTAGGCAAAATAATTTTTACGTGACAAAAATATCCAATCATGCACCTGAATTTAATTTTGCTCATAAATTTATTTTGGTGAAGTAGAAAATCTTCTGTATTGAGATCAACGCTTTACAAAAATGTCATTCCAACATAAATGGTCCAGTGAGTTAGCATTCGTGGGAGGTGGGGGTGTGTCTATGTATCTGTGTGTATGGGAGGGGTGGGGTGTCCAGCTGGCATGCGTGAGTCTGTCCTCCAGGTCACTGTCCTCTGGGGAGTTCCACAGCTTTGTGTCTCCAGGGCCTCAAGACAGGAATGTGCCTCTAATGTTCACAAGAATAAATGGAGCCCTGTGACATTTCCACAACAGGACAGAATTCAACCAGACTTGTCTAAATTGGCCATATTTTAATTTGCCATGTCCAGAAGATCTGACCCACATGTAAAATATTGCATAGCATAAATTTCCATAGATACGATGAGCCCATTGCTTCATATCAGCCATGAAACTGTCAGATTTATTTCTGCTTAAAGGTAAACCTGACAAAAAAGCATTGGGGTGTGCAGTAATATCTGTGAATGATCTAAGTCTAATAGTTTCTCTCAATCATACGTCTGAGGACACGGCCCAAACATTGGCAGACATGATTGTCCTGAAGTGATATTCAGGGTAATGCATCCCAAATGTGAGGCATGACTTATGGATGAGAATCACCTCACAGGAAGAGCTGCTGCTCAGAAATGGTCTCACTGTGAGTGAGGTGATCACCCTTATCAATTTTTAAAGGCCAGGGTATTGACATCAACTTGACTTATTGGAGCTATAGAGAGGACAGAGTTTCCCCGAGCTTTCACACACAACATTAGAAGACTCAGATCTCACTTTGAGAGGTTATATTGGCCATTTTGAAGTGCAGCTTTGAAGAAAAGCAATGAAAAGTTAATATCTTACCTGTTGGAAATAGCCTCAATTTGGAGAAATAGAGTATTTCCAACTGAAAAGCTAATGGGTTGACTAAATGTAACCAGAACCAAAGGTCACCAAAGTGTTCTGGCTGTGCATATCTGTCTGGGTCTCTTGGTAATTAAGATAATCCCCAAAGTAAAATATAAAACTAAACAATAATATATTGTATGTGTCAGGGGCCTTCAAAGTTTTTCAGTTTGAGACCCCCAAATTAATAGAGGAATAGAGCAAGGACTCTCTTATTTACATATATATATATATATATATATATATATATATATATATACATATACAGTATATATACATATATATACAGTATATATATTAGGGGTGCAACGATACAGAAAATTCTCGGTTTGGTTCGGTTCGATACTTTAGTCTCACGGTTCGATATTTTTTCGATACAAAAAAAAGGAGCTATTTCCATGCACTTCTTAACTTGTAATTTTTTGGAATTAATTTTGAACATTTGTTTAACCTCAAAACTACAG
>JARVJO010000125.1:3719877-3735774 GCA_031762555.1 Cynodonichthys magdalenae | reverse complement strand
TAGGTTGAAGATATTTTGAGTTGAAAATAAATCACACTCCATAATTATGTTGACAATAGGCTATTCTGTTTGAATTAGAATGCAGAGTGTCTTCACCTCACCCCTTGTTCACAAAAGGCCCAGGCCGAACTTTTTCTCACAGGCAAATTGTGTGATTGGTCAGAAGTTTGTGGCCATGTTTGTTCATTCGTAATGGGCAAACAACAATGGTGGTATTTTGCTTAAATTATTTTGCTTTCAGAAGCCGCCGTTGTGTGTCCAAACAATATGGATAGTTTTGAGGAGCAATTGTCCGAGACAGTCAGAAAGTACATCCATCTATATAACTCTTCCAAGTCCTTCTCACAAGACAGCTAAGTCTAGGGCTGACGCGTTATAAGAAAAACGTGATCAGAATTGGAAGTCAGAGTATCCATCCATCCATCATCTATACCCGCTTCTTCCATTGAGGGTCACGGAGGTCACTGGTGCCCATATCCAGCAGTCACAGTGGGAGGGGAGGGGTACACCCTGGACAGGTCGCAAGTCCATCACAGGGAAGTCAGAGTATGTTGGCAGAAATTCAGTTGATTTTAGGGGAGTCGTCCTGGAACCATTAGGTGGCCGGTTCGATCCCCCGTTCCAGTTGTCTCAGTTGTTGTGTCCTTGGGCAAGACACTTCACCCCCACTGCCTCTGATGTGTGTCCCATCAGTGTATGAATGTGATTGGCACTGATTAGTCTCCATAGTGATTTGTACATGTTAGCTTTGTAGAGAGCTAGAGTGCTGTGTGAATGGGTAAATGAGGGCACAGATTGTATTTTAAAGCACTTTGAATATCCTGGTTGGATAGAAAGGCGCTATATAAGTACAGTCCATTTATCATTTAAGTTTTATTCAAAAATCTGACTCCATTACAGTTTACAGCCTGCAAGGCAGGCCTGTGAGTTTAGACCTTGGCCTTATCAGAACAATAACAAACTCTTTCAGCAGCAGCACATCTTCTCAGGCCGCTCTAAGAGAGAATAATGATGAATCACTCCAGTAAAGTTACATATACATAAAATCTAACATCCTGGTCACACCCCTGGGGGTGGTACCTTTTATATCAAATATTAGAATGTAAAACAAACTTTGCTTATGTTACAGAGAGAGACACATTGATAGAGACCTTCTCTCTTTCTCTGTTTAAAGTATATGACTACACAAAATAAAAATACAACACTGAATCTTAAACTACATAAAATTTCCTTCAGTGTGTTCTCTCCCTTTTGGATCATTCTGTAGATACACAGAGGCGGCAAGGGAGGTAGAAAAGAACCTGCTTCTGACGCCCTTCTGAGACACCAATGCCCCTTCTCCATCAGCCTGGTTCTACTCTGTTCAGTTCGGGTCGGTTCAGTTCTGCTCAGTGGGCGTGTTTTCATTTCAGTCTGTCCGTCCCTCTGTGGGTGTGATTATGGGTGGACCGTTTGCAGCGGCTTCAACTATTGTGTGAAAAAAGAAGTTGTTATGGTCTTACCGTTTGGACTTTATTTTGGATTTTTTTCATTTTTTTTGTTGCAGTGCTGTTTAGAAGTGCTTGTGTAACCGTGGGCGGCCAGTTTGTTCGAAACCTCCTGTTTATCTGCTCAGATTCATCTCCTTCACCTCTCTCCAGGAAGTGTTTACAAGTTCTGACTTTCCTAAGATCAACAAAAAGGTTAGATCATGGTTTTATCACTGCTTTCACCATGTTGTTGTATTCCGCCGCATGCTCGTATTCTAAAACAAAAGCGACTCTCTCCAGGAGGAAGTTTGCACTAGTAATGCCTTACCTTTATCAATCAATCCCAGAGCTAATCCACAGGCAACATTCCACTGATGTCAAAATCGTAAGGATGCTGTACTTGCTTCTACCCACTTAGAACCACCGTGGAGGAGACTGTTACGCTGATGTATGCACTATAGTCATCATTGGTGCTTAGACTTTCACAGGGCCAGTTTTACTCCATTCTAGAACATAATCAAGCCTTTAGCATTAGCATTGTGTTAATGTGGTGTGATCTTATAGTGTGTCACTGCATTCTGACATGGTTTTGAGTGGCCAGGGCAGCATTTAGAGCATGGTGGAAAATGGCACAAAAAATATTTGGTGAGTACTAAGTGTGTAGCAGTGACATAAATACTTTTACAATGAGGGTTCATCAATGGGAAGTTTTCCAAAACTGACCAGACTATAGTGATAAGCTAATAATGGCATAACGTAACTCCAGGCTATGGCGGGCTACAGCTAGCTGCTATATGCTCTTGTAAAGGTGTAATGGTTTATAAAATAATGTTTTCATAAATTGCTATGAAATTTTGGAGACTGAAGCTGTTTTAAGGGGTCCATACCTATGTTCCTTTAAACCTATGTTCCCCGGTACTCAGATTTAATAATGAGAGTTGGTTGTTCACCCAATGCAGGCATTGTACCGGGGGACTTATGGAATGTAGGTACTGTGGAACATAGGGATGACCTCATTTTAAGATGGCAGCAATCCACTTTGATCTCTCTTGCATTTTGGATTAGCCGTTAGCTCATCAATCCATTCAAACAAAGCTGTTTTTCTCCCAACTGGCTGTTCAACTAGTTATCTACTACTGGTAAAACATTACTTACTTTAACTTTTCTACAAAAACTCTTGAAACAGCCCATTAAAAATTCATCCTAACTTTTTTCTGGACCTTCTCGGTTCTATTCAGGGTCACTGAAGGCTGGTGCCTATCTCCACCACACATCTGGTGAGAGGTAGGGCACATTCTGGAAGCAGTTCCAATCCATGACAGAGCCAGAGAAGTCACACAAGACAAACAGCACACACTCACTACTGGGGAGGCAATTTAACTCGCCAAGAAATCAAAGGTTTCACCAGAGTATGGAATGAACCCAAATGTACACATGCAAATGGAAAAGCCCCAGCTGCAGGACCTTGGGGCTGTGAGGTGACAGAGCTAACTGAGGCTGCCATGGTACCATCCACATGCTGAAGATGCAAATTAATGTTTTTTTTTCATCATAAAAGTGATTGTGTCATTACACATTTACGTCACATTGAGAATAAAAGCCATCATTTGTGATGAACAGTTGTTTCTATAAAAGGAACAATTATTAGGAAGGCCAAATAACACAGAGTCAAATTGTTTTTGAAAATAGCTGCAGATGTGTTTAGTTATTGCAAGACAATGCAGTGGTTTTATGGCACAGGTCACATCTGCTATGGACTAATGACAGGATTAAACCAAATGGAACATGAAGTATGTGTGTATGTGGTTGTGCATGTGTGCGTCCACACTCATTTTTGTTTATGTGTCTGGGAGGGGAAACTAATGAGTCTGCTATGAGCTATTACCTCAACCATAGCTCTGCACTCTGCAATAATAAAAGCCAACATTGCAGAGCTCCTGCTGGGAGATGCAACGCAATACACAGTCCACTCATGACGCAAACACTTATCATATACAATTCTTCATTTAAGCTCTGTTCAAAGTACTCTGGATATTTTCATGAAAAGAAATCGGCTTCAACACAAACTGTAATTTTGGATATGAAAAAAACATTTTTTTGAAAAGTCTTTCCAAGGTGGAGATAAAAAAAACTCTTTCTGGTGGATCTACATGGCCAGAGAACAGAGAACGAGTCTTTGATGAACCAATCTATTTCATGCACGCACCAAGAAACCAAAATAAAAATGGAGATGTTTTATCATTTTTCTTGGGCGTCTCTCCTTTCATCCTGATTCTGTTGCTATTAAACTTTGTGTGCTGGAATTTTAATAATTGAGCACAAACTGTAAATGATACCAAACAAAGGAAGGGATTTAAGAGAATCTTCAGTGAAGCTAAGAGAATTATTTCTCTATATTTTGATTTATTGCTAACGTGTACGTTCTCAACAACATTCACAACAACTCAGTTTAAACAATGAAGTTTATTTCTGACTGGTTCCAGGATCAAGAACTAAATGAATTATTGCCCTCAACAAATTCTGTTTAAATGTATTATTAAAATGCAAATGCTATTTTACAAACTTTTACATCTCTGTGAGTTTCAATTACATGGCTACAGCAAAGTTATTCTGAAATTCTTAGAACCACTGGAAATGTTACATACTGTACATTAGTGCTTGTGTTTGCAATAAAACAGAGAATTCCTTGTAAGTGATGGTAATTAACAAATCCATCCATCCATCTGAAGGAATGTCATGATCAAGAAATGGAAGTCTGAATAATATAGCAGAAAACCAGTTGAACCTCTTCTACAATCTTTATTCCAGTCTCTGACTCCATTCAGTTCCAGCAGCACACACAGTCAGCAGGTCTCAGAGTAAAAAGGCCTTGGTCCCTTATCTGAAGCTAAATAAATAAACTCTCAGGAGCAGCCTCTGTCCCCTGGCTGAATCTAAAGAGAGACTGCACACAAGAACTAACAAAAAACATCTGCCATATATTGATAAATCATAACACATGCATTTGACTGGTCACAACCCTGGAGGAGGTAACTTTTTACATCAGACGTTAGAACGTAACCAACTTTTGTTTATGAAGACAGCGATAAGACACACCTTAGTCTCTGATTTAAACCATATGGCTGCAATGATCAGAATGTATGAAATATAATACTGGAGCTAACATTTAGTCAATCAATTACAAAATTTCATTCACATCAATCCATTATCTTTACCTGCTTCTTCCTTTCTAGGAACAGGGGACACTGTTGTCCATGGGTGGTGTAACTGCCTATGAATCATTAAATTTTGCCCAAAATGGTATAAAATTTTAAGATGACAGCAGTCCAATTTGGTCTTGGCTTGTTTTGATGCATTCATGAGCTCTTAAGTCCTGTCAAAAATAAACTATTTCTACAACAGATGTCATTCAAAGATACCAGCAAATAAGATAATAATTATTTCTAACTTTTACTCACAAACGCACTTTCCAAAATATGTCTATAAGTCAAACTAAAACAAAAGAAAAACATTTTTTTAAAGGAAACAAAGGAATGGAGCTGAGTCGCTTAACTTCAGACACAATTTGGTAATTTTTCTGAATGAACCCTTAGTGTGGGACCATGTTGAGGGTAGTTTGAGGTCAGGATTAGTAACCTGCTGGCAGGTGTACAGCCAGAACCTAATACTGTCTGATTGCTAAGTTAATTACACCATAGGTCTTAGAGTGTCAGATGAATGTGTTAAACCCAAATCCAAATGTCACCAATACCTTTTCCACACATATTTATTGCCAATGTTTTATTATAAGAATAATGTTATTAGATGGGTGCTTAAGTTGCTGATGATGTAAGACATAAAACCTCAGAGTTTCAAGGACCGTATAGACATAAAGACCTGCGCACTGATTTCAGCTCCCCGGATAAATAAAAGTAGAATCAAAGGCGCTTTAGGACATGACCCACCCAATCAAAGGCATCTGAGGAGAGAAGGAGAGAGATAGAGAGAGAGAGAGAGAGAAAGAGAGAGAGAGAGAGAGAGAGAGAGAGAGAGAGAGAGAGAGAGAGATGCACGGAGGATGAGAGGCAGAGTAATCCTGTGAAGTGGACAGACTCAGACAACCTCCCCCTTCTCGCCATCAGCAGCGCGCGGGACACACATCAGCGCTTTATTTATCTCCCCACGTTTGCTGCTTGAACCAGTAACTGATCTCGGACCCTAGATCGTCACGCAAAACATTAATTTGGCTAAATTACCTCTCGTATTGTGTGGTGGGCTCCGTGGAGGCGGGCAGAGGGGGCTGCCCCTGTGCGCTCCTGACGCGTCACACCATGCCAGAGGAGGAAAGCAGCGGGACGCACTGACAGAGACTTATCAAGAGTTTAGAGGGATGCTACCGGGGCTGGGATGTGAGCTCAGACTGTGGTAGGATGGCCACTCACCTGGCGCAGACGACCGAGGGATGGCAGCTTTTCACCCCCGACAGCACCAGCTCTGGAACCACCATCCCCTCCACCCTCCGAGCGCGGACCTGCGGCGGCTCTTCCACCGGCTCACCATTGCCTCCTCTCTGAGCATCCTCTGCTTCTCCCTGGTCTATATCTTCGCCGGATGCTGCGAGTCGGAGCTCACCGACAACTCGGACGTCTCTGCGCGCGATCTTCTGGTGGCGGGGTCAGCATGGCCAGAGAGGAACGGGAGCCACGCGGATGGAGAGTCTGGACTGGAGGGGAACAGCTCGGGGAAAGAGTGGACGGCCACGCGGAGGCTACCCCAGGCTCTGATTATTGGGGTTAAAAAGGGAGGCACCAGGGCTCTGCTGGAGTTCCTGCGCCTTCATCCAGATATCCGCGCCCTGGGCTCCGAGCCGCACTTCTTTGATCGGCATTACGCGCGGGGTCTGGATTGGTACAGGTACGCACACATCACACAGGAGATCCGACTCAGGAGAACCACGAAACCTTCTGCCAAATGCTTGGAAATTTTTGCCATTTGCCCTTTTTTGTGTTGAAAACTGGGAAACGTTTAAAGGTGTCAATAGGCTAAATTAACAATCTGAAATTCCAACACATCAACTTTTTTCCTTTGGCGCCTCCTGGACTTTTTTAATTAGGGGGGCACACAGAAAATCCTGGGGTGGCATCAAAACCAACTGAATTTTATGTCAGTTAGAGGTTTTTTGACAAATACAACAATAGAGGAGTTCACGAATCACTTAGTGATAGGTCTTACTCAAGTTTTTTTATTTTGTTTAGTTGATATTTTTATTGAGAAAAGTTCGGTCACTACTGCACTTATTGAAGCTTGTCCTCATGTTGAAACATATTCTGCATCTTGCATCCTGATGTTAGGGACATTGGTTTTAGATCAGTTGTCCTCATTCCAGGGAACTAGAGTTTAAGTTTTAATAATATGTTATATATACTTTATATATATATATATATATATTAACTGCTAATTGCTTTGTTTTTAATGTTTTTGACATTACACTAATTCTATAGTTAATGAAAATTAAACATACACCAAGCAAAAGGTTGGGATTGAGGAAAATAAAAATGTCCGGCCAAGTTGGGGCCAGCATAGGGTGGGGTCAGGAGCACCAACTGTTATAGTGGCCTTGGTGCCGCTGTTCTACAGTCCAATATTAATTTGGGATTTCCTTTTGTAGCAATTTAATCTGACAGAATATTTTTTGAGACAATAATGGTACATAAAGTTTAAAAATAACAAAGATCAAAAGTAATGTTAACACTAGGGTCACCATGATAACCACAAACCTACATCTTTCACTCCGGCAGCTCACTTAATGGAACACGCTGACAGAAATGGAGAATAAAAATTAGGCCTCAAATCAACAGTCATGCAAAAACTATTTATAAGAAAAGCAACTTCAAATGACAGAAGCTTTTGTTTCACAATCTTACAGTTTTAATGTATTCGTGTTTATGAGTCAGACATCTCCCTGTTCATTTAGATATTAGAGTTTAGCACGCTTCATGTTACTTTTCTTCATTTTCCCTCAGTTATCCATAGCCTTTCTGTTACTCACCTGGCCTGCAGCTGCTAATTAGCCCAGCTGATCTCACTCAGTAATCACCCCTACTGGCTTACTGACAATGGTTCTCTCAGTTGTTCCTTTTGCACATTGGTTTTCAGTCCCGTGTTCTCCAGTGTGTTATGCCACCTGTTCCTTGTGCTGCCTGTGTTTTGAATTTGTTCACTGCTTCATCAGCTTTTTGCTTTATTTATTAAAGTGACACTTTACAGTGGCAGATCTAGGATTTTTCTGAGTTAGGGGCCACACTATTCATAGAGAGGCCAAGTATTGTTCAGCATACTTTCACATAAATCCCCAGTTTTGGTAAGCTGTATACATTTAACCATATAAACAAAATACTTGCACGGTAAATTATACTTACCAATTTTACAGGCTTTTTTACTAAATAGATAAAATACTTTTAAACATAGAGCATGTGAGAAAATCCAGCCATTGTTTATCAGTTGAAAGACTTTTTCTGCAGGATTGTTCAAATCTTTCACTGAGAAGAAGAATTCTTTAAGCTTTATTCATGCTGGACTTTCCTATTTGACTCATTGGCACCACTAGTGTTTGGACATGGAACTGCACCCACCATCATCGCTCTCGGACAAACCCAGATGAGTGACATGATGGCGTACTTTAGGGAGCCAATCAGATTTCAGCTGGGTGGCCCCGCCCCTAGAACTGCCCCTGCCTCTTTAGGAGGTTCACCTGACTGAGTTTTCACCTTAAATTCTCATGATGATAACACAATAACATTTTATGTAGTAGATATGACGAATGTTAAACAGTCTACCTCCAGTCTTAAAGAGAAAATTCAAAGCTTAGAATTCGGGTGTGCACACTCTGCAATCTCGGGACATTTTGGAGAAAATTGTGCGTTTCTCCAATATATGGGTGAAAAAAAAAGACCAAAATGCCTATATTTTGATGTGAACGTTATGCCATTTACGCATTACAAAAAAGGCCACAATCGTTGAAAAACAATCAATAATATATGCATCACTTTTTGTTATTTCAAGGTAAAAAGTGCATTTTATATTACAACTCAGAGTTTGCTTAGGCTATGCTTGGATAAACACACACCCTAACGTTTACAGAGTTATTTTATTGGAGTTTAGGTGACAAAGAGATTCTGCCATCTGGCTTTACCAATCTGTGCATCAGTATATGTGTGTCTGCAGTGCTCTCTGTGTGTTTGTACAGTATTGGAGGGATAAAAAGACAGAGAGTGAGGCCTGAGTGGGATGAGTTCTCAGAGAGTAGCGGAGTAATCGTCTTTGGAGCTGGAGCCAGATGTTACTGTTGTCCTGTGTCTCTCTTCCCAGCCTGCTCCACAAAAACTTGGAAATCTTCAATAGGCACACTTGGAGGAGGCTAAGAGGAACTAGTCCTGACTGATGCCACGCAGATCTGGTTGGGGATCAACTGGATATGAAAAAAGTAAATAAATAAAATCTCAGCAAATGTTTACGCTAACATTTTGGGGGTTAAATGAGATTTTTCAAATGGCGTCAAATTCAAATATATCTAAGTGTGCCCATTGAAAATGCATTGTGTATTGGGCACAACAGTGAGCTTGACCCTCAGCTCTAGAGAACTTGTTTGGCATTTAAGTAAAAGAAGCCAGGATAGTTAGCTGCTTCCATCTGTAGTGATTTTATGTAGATACTTGTGTAGAGACAAACAAACAGATACTAATCCACCAAAGCTGTGCTGAAAATCCCAAGAAACATGGAAGTCCCGGAAAGACACTGTATTCTTACTGTCTGCAGTTTTTTTGTGGGGGCTATTTTTGACAATTTTACCTGTGCACACAGTTTTGTGAGGACCTACTACTCCTTATGGGGGACCAAAGCCAGGTCCCCATGAGTTTAAATGCTGTTTTTGGATGGGTGAGAACTAAGATGTGAATTGAGTTTAGATTAGGTTTAGGGTTAGGTATGTACTGGGGTGGTTTGATTTAGGGTCAGGGTTAGGCTATGGAAGTGACTGGAAAATGAATGGAAGTTAATGCAACGTCCCCATGAGGATAGAAGAACACAAGGTGACGTGTATGTGACACGCATATGATGGCAGATCGTCCTCGGGCCAGATGGGCCTCGTTGTGTGTTGAACCTCTTGACTTCACTGTCACTTCTGTCAATTGACCTCTGACACCAGGTCACTGTGTGCTGGGAGTTGATGATGTGTTCACGCCACTTCATAAGAAGGCACCACACACCCACAATACATGGAGTGACACAGGACATGTGTCTTTGTTTCTGATGTTTAAACACACAAAAAGGAGCTATATTATAATTAGATTTTCTAAAAAAATAAAGAACTATTCACCTAGGAGCTTTATCTGTATCCAATGTTTGCATCATATTACAAAAACATTCTACTAAATGGTCCAAAAGTAGGAACACAGACAACAAATGACTAATAAAACTAGTAATTTAATGGTTTCTGATTAAAATGAGCTATGCCAACAATTGTATGTAGGTTTTATACGTCCATGATACACATTTCAAAACAATTATTGACAACAAATTATTTTCTTATTTCTGTGTATTTAAACGATAAAATTATTCATGTTTTAAAGGAATAATTTAGCCTTTTTTTAAGTGATCTTTTGTCAAATAGTACTTTATCAGCCTGGACATCAGTCACAGGGGATACCATAATAAAAAAGGAAAACATTCACACAAGAACTGACTAATTGCTAACAGGACTTTCAACAACTCTTTCTTATAAATGTCACAGCGGTTTGATAGAATTCTACAGTATATTAGAAAAAAATGTGAATCTTTTGCATGGTATTGTTTGTTCAGTTTGACATCGTTTTTGCAAAAGACCTTTTGCACATTTCGGTTATAACGCATGCACACACAGGGTTTTTGCGCATTCAAAGAAGGGGGGATCATTCGCCGTGCAAGTCAAGTGTTTCCAAGGATAGCAATGAGGTAAAGTTACTTATATAGTGTGTATAATTGTTCGAGGCAATGTGACAGAGTAAAAGATAAAAGAGAAGCTTGCTCCTTTTGCCAAATTCCTTTAGGAAAGTCAAGCAAAGCTGCTGCAAGAAGAAAGCTGTGGCTCAATGCGCTTCGCCGTCACAATTTCATTTTGACAAAAAACTGTAAAGTGTGTAATCGGCATTTTATTTCTGGCAATTAATAATCCGAACTCTGTGGATTACGTTCCTACTCTACATCTTGGATATGCAAAACAGACAAAAGAGAGAACAACCTCCTGCAGGAAAAGAGCATGCTACTGGACAGATGTGAAGAAATACCATGTGAGTTAAATGTCATCAAAACATATAATTGTGTGTGTGTTTGTGAAGTTAACCATCCCTGAATATGTGTCTCTAAACATTCATGATAACCTAATAGCTAAAGAGTAAACACAGTTAAACCCGATAGCTCTCACCGACTTCAATTTTCATTGTTTCGGTGATTATCTTCTTTGACATGATGCCCCCCCTTCCCTGACCGTTGCTTCACAATGACATCCTCTCAGATCCGCGGCACACTTTTCAGGGATTTTGTCCACAATATTCCGAAACCACTCATCAACATTGAAACCCGCCATCATCACCTCGCTCTTTCCCCCCCACTTCCGATTTTTGCAGGAACGTGGCATTTTGCCATCTAATCAAAACGTACATTTCATGTGTGCCTTAGAATATGCAAAAGGTCTATTGAACATCTGAATTATACGGCCCTGTTTACGCTGTTTTTGGCAAAACTGGAACATTTCTGCTGAGCACAACAAAGATCCATTTCTTTGGCATCCATACTTTTTGAATTCAGGATATTAGGATGTTTTTGGTAATTTCTGGCATATTTGTGAAATCATGCATGCGCACAACAAACAGCTGCAGTCAATAGTTTTTCTGCGTTGGTGTGAATAGATAAAAAAACTAGTAACAACAGTTGATAGCAGAGTGATGTTGGTGCTGTTCACCATTTTTTTATTCATCAGTGCTTCTGATGCAGATCATATCTAAGCTGCACTACCTCTAGATTAATTCTACAAAACCTTAACAAGCCTGGAACCATTAACAAGCTGAACTCCCAACAGACAATAATTCCAACGGACTGATAGGTTGCTTGTCTATGCACACACACCTTCACACCAAAGGTCAGGTTAAAACCACCAATAAACCATCAATCCATCCATCCATCCATCCATCCCCACTTCTTCCTTTCAGGGTCACGGGGTCACTGGTGCCCATATCCTGCAGTCACAAAGTGAGGGGGGGGAGGGGGGTACACCCTGGACAGGTTGCAAGTCCATCACAGGTCCCACCAATAAACCCATGCATATATTTAGATTGTGGGAGAAGACCAAATAACCCAGAGAAAACCCTCACAAACACTAAGGAAACATGATAACTTTACACAAAAAGGATGTTTGAAGTGGAGATTTTTTTGCTCTAAATGCCAACAGAGATAACCACCATTCCATCGTGCAGCTTTGTTAATGAACTCTGTAATAATTTAAACAAACATATCCACATTACACTTGGTTTCCTGACTGCTTGAATAATAATAATACATTTTATTTATGGGCACCTTTCAGAACAAGGTCCCAAAAGGTTACAAAATACAGCAAAAAATATCCTAACTATGATCTTGTTTTACATACACTTCTTATGTTTGGGGATAAACATTAAGGTCTAAGATAAGCCAGAGTGACCTCTAAGTATAACCCACATGAAACAGCTAAAAGAGGTTTAGTTGTGATGCATCCTGAGTCGACAAAATTTGTGTTGATTGATTGATTTTTCTTTTGAAATCCTGTTCTTTTAAGTTAGATTAGACTAGTTATAATATTTTGTCCACAGAAAAACATTCTCATACAGAGTAAACTCATGTTGAACTTCAGGGCAACTGAGATCCAAGGCCCTGACATAGATCCACTAATGGTTTTTGAAACTTTGATTAAATCTGAAGAAACATTGCAGTAAGCCTCAGATCATCTGAAAGTTTTCCTTTTTACTTTTCTGTCTGGGATCGATAGGGCTATCTCCACACCCTGACCTTGGGCTGACTTCAGCGTTAGGAGTGCTTAGCTTCCGTCAGCTCAGCTTTTGTTACAATTAGCAGGAAGCTTTATCCTACATTGGCATAACTACCCCAGCTCTCTTCAAATAGGCACACAAGGGGTCATATTACATGCAGCATTTTACCTCTGTGCACTCAAAGATGAATATGTTTAAATTGCTCAGCTAGAAATTCCCATTTTACCTTTGAGTGATCCTTGCTGAAATATGACATGGCACGTGAACACTGAGAAAAGCCGTTATAAAGGAGAAAGAAGAGATATGACTTGGGTGAGCTGGTTGGTTGGGTTCAGTCACAATCTGACACATCTTTGTCGACCTTTGCTTGAACCCAGGGGACTGTCATCAGAGCTGGCTTTGTGGATGGATCTTCTTGTGTTTCTTACTTTATTAGACCTGTTGTGAAATATTCACTGAACTTGTGAGGACCACCAGTCTTTATGGGGGACCATAGGCCCATCCTAATAAGGCAGAACATTAATCCTGGGGTTGTGGTTAGGATTAGGAGTAATGATTGAATTGGGATTGAATTGAGGTTAAGGGTAGGCAGTACACAATTAATTACATCACTGTGCAGCCCTAACAAAAATAACTGTTCAAGTTTGTGTTTGAGTGAGTGTATGTCTGGTCATGTTTTGTCATACCTCGGGGAATGTTTTGTCCTCCAGACAGCCATGCTGCTGTTTTGCTCTTGAGGTCCAGCAAGATTATCAATATTTTATTGATACTGACTTACCGGCACAGATGTAACCTGTTACTTCCAAGAAGTCACCAATGACAAACAAAACAACAACAAAAAAAAAATAAACCACAAATTTTTAAAACTAAGAAAACTTATGTGAACTTAGCAAAGGTAGCTAAAGGTTTTGCTTTGTTGATATAATATTTATAGGTACTTAAAAATCATACATTTGTTAACCAGAACCTATGTTTCCTGGTACCTATAATCCTCAGATCCCTAAGCTCCCTGGTTCAATACCTGTACTGTAATTTAATATTTTTTTTTTCATTTGTATTAAAATACATTCAAAGGAGGAGCCAAGCATCTTTCATGACTTTCATTATTAACCTGGAAAATAGGTACCAGGGAACTTTAGCCTTGTCTCCATTCTCCAGTCTCACTCTATTCGGTTCATGTCTGTTTGGTTTTGCTCGTGTGTGTGTCTCCATGTCAGTGTCTACTCTGAGGGCATGATTGTTGGTGGATCATCAGCACGTGGCTTCAGCTGTTGTAGTGAAACAAGAAAAAGAAAATAAAAGCTGCTGTGGTTTTATTGTCTGGTAGTCAGAGTTTTTTATTTTTGTCACAGCACTGTTTATAAGTGCTTTTCTAACTGTGGGCGGCCAGTTTGTCCAAAACCTCCCAGGATGTGGGATCATTTCAGACAGCTTCGTCCAGCTCATACTGTATGTGCTCGTCTCCTTCACCTTTCACCAGGAAGAGTTTGTAGGAGGAGTTTGCCTCGGCTCAGCCAATCAGAATTCGCTCAACTCAACAGAAGTCTTCTGGCATTAAAATCATGAGCTGCAATACTCTATTCTACCTGCTTAGATCCACCTCGGAGATGGTTCTGAAAGCTTGGTTGGAACCAGGAATGGAGACACATTTGGCTGTGGCTGAGCTGAGGAGAACCGCATACAGGCACACCCATGGAGGGGGGGCTATAGGTATCAGGGAACTTAAGGCCTTTTTGCACTGCAAGGCCAGGGCTGGTCTGGCTTCAAATCTGTGTTCAGCATGTTTAAATTATGCCCCAGTTCAACCCTGAGATCCATGGTTCTTTCCAGGTTAGCCTGCCTGGTCCAATCTGACATTAGCTACTGCTGCTCATGGATTGGTTCACTGACCAAGGGGGTGGGAGTTACGTTAGACAGATGAGAGTAACTTTACTTAAATTGTTTGCAGAGACTGTAACATTTTTTTCACACCAGTTTAGATACACAACAACAATAGCGAGCTACAAACAACAAGCTAACAAAAAGCTACCATTAGCTTATCGTTCTCCGTCGTCCTGCCCTCTCGTCTTAAGCTTCATACTGCTGGATCTGGTCTGGTCTGGCAAAGCCTTTGGTACTTTTCCTTTGGGTTTGGTGTAGTCCATTATTGTTGTGTCACAAATAAAACAAAACACGATTCATATGTTTAATATTTTGATCCTGTCCACCTTAAGGCGGCTGTTGATTTTAGTATTGAAAAAAGTATTCTGAAAAGCCCCGCCCTCTTACACCTCATGCCAAACTGAACAGAATTTTCTAAGCACAGGATGCTGAGTAATCTTGTGGAAATGATGTGTGTGCATGTATGACCATTAAAGATGTTCATGAGTGTAAAAATTAGTTGTTCTGATTAGCTGTCTTGTTCAGGTTGTCTAGTTGTTCATATAGTTTGTGTTATTGACCGTAAATCCACACCATGAGTGGGAGTATTTCCTGGTGTGTGAAGGGTGACTCCATTGTACTTTTCTAATAAACTACTGAGCAGTGGTAACACAACACTTCATTCTCTGAGCCAGTGTGTAGTGCTGTTATTTTATGTGATGGTGGTGGTTATTATTTGATTCTCAGTAATATTTTCCAAATTCAGATTTATATATTGAGTTATATTTAACATTAGATAATTAGCACTACAGTGAGTTTTTATAGTTATTTGAAAAATAGGAAACAGTTTGTACAGGTAAATAATGTAAGATTTGAATTATTTATTATTATAATGGGGGTGATATGGACAGAATTTATGAATGTGCAAACTTGGTATCAACTTAATAAATTATCATTGAATTTGGTCAAAACAAATTATATATTTGGTAACAGAAAGAAAACTATCAAAGTCCCATTGATTCATTATTGATGATATTGAAATTTGCAGAGTCAGTGAAATAAAAGTTTTGAGTGTCATCATTGATAAAAAGCTGACATGGAAATCTCATAAATTATTTAAGAATGAAAATAGCAAAATCAAGCGCATTGCTGTATAAAGTAAAAGAGTTATTAAATAAGCTCATATTGTATAGTATAATTTTTCTGCATTTAATTTGTTGTATTGAAACTTGGGGAAAAGCATGTTAGATGATAACAAATCGCATTTTTATTTTACAAAAAAGAACTATAAGAATTGTTAGTAGAAAGTGTTACAGTCACCCAACAAATATATTATTTCATCTGTTGAAATACTTAAAATTTTATGATTTAATGTACTTTATTTATCATCAATGCAAGTTCCCATACAATGATGAAATGTGTGTTGTGCATTTGACCCATCACATGTGTAGTGGTCACCTCGAGTGAAATAATCAAGAAATCTGTCTCTGACCTCTGGCCTCTGACAGGCCCTCTGAAGAGACAAAAACTCTGTT
>JARVJO010000125.1:3692938-3703229 GCA_031762555.1 Cynodonichthys magdalenae | reverse complement strand
ACCGTTTTGTTGACATGACTCAGTGAATAGTAATGGCGCCTGTGGTGGCGCGTCGCTAGCTATAGCGCTACAGGTGAGGTCCAATCCAGTAATACAGATCAATGGAGATCTGCATGGAGGAATGGGCCAACATACCAGCAACAGTCTGAGCCAACCTTGTGAAGACTTACAGAAAACGTTTGACCTCTGTCATTGCCAACGAAGGATAGATAACAAAGTATTAAGATTAACTTTTCTTATTGACCAAATACTTATTTATCAACATAATTTGCAAATAAATTCTAAAAAATCAGACAATGTGGTTTTCTAGATATGTTTTCTCATCTTGTCTCTCATAGTTGAGGTCTAACTATGATGTCAATTACAGGCCTCTTAAAACTGTAAAAGCTTCTCTTGTGATAAGATAACAAACTAATTAAAGTCTAAAAATGAAAAGGTCCAAAAGAAAACTAAATATACAATCAACACTAACAAAGGGCAAAATAAAATTGATAAATAAATAAAATTAGTGGCTCAAACCATGAAGTCTTTCTAAATAAAGTCTTCTGGCTACAAAAGTTACAACTTCACAGAAACTAAAGACCAGCATGTTGAGCAAACAGTGACACATTGCACATGAAGCTCAGCAGCACTGACTGAAGGGTTGGGCTAGTTTTTATTATCTCCCTCTGAGTCACCTGACCTCCTCATTAGCAGCTGCTGGGTGTATGACGCAGTCCAAGTGTCCTCAAGTCCAGCCAATCATCTTTGAACAGGTAAACCTTGCAGGGATGCAGCCAATCAGCCACTGGAGAAATATTATTTTAAGGAAACTTCACATGGGGAGGCAGTACAGGCAGGGGTCATAGCATCGGTTTTCAGCTTTTTTAAACAATAAATTCTTTTTGAATTATTGTGTTTTAAGGTGCTTTTATCACTTCATGCAACAGGCTTATTAGACATATGGATTTTAGACTGTAGCAAAATAAATAAATACAATAAATTAATAATTGAATTACAGTTAGACAATGATGTACAACAAGTCATTTAATTAATTAAATCAAATTAAAATTTTTTAAATAATTTGATACATTATATTGGAAAAAACATTACAATCATTTTATAAAACTAAAACAAGCAATATAGACAAAAATACTACTATTTTTTAAGGTTTCAATCTTACTGGCTTCTTAAACTTCTTCCAGTTGTAGGCATTATGCAAAGCTAATGGAGAGAAAAAGTTGTTTAATCAACTTTTTTCTCAAAAATGTTATAACTGTTAATCCAAAAGCTGTTTTATGAACCCTTCATCTTTATCATGTTTGCATTACACACAAAGAATTTGTTGCCTATTTGAGAGCGCAGTTTGTAGCAGCAGCTAGCAGTAGCATTGGCTTACACATTTAACAGGAGTAGAACATTTCTACCAGAATAACCGTTTAATGCAAAACTGACAGTAGTGTCAAAGCTTACAAAATAGAATTCACATGAGATGTTTAAAGTCAGAAGTTCTCTTCAGTTTTGCCTGCCTTTGGTTAGCTCTTAGTTTATATGTTAAGGAATAAACTGTAATTTCTCTGAAGTAGATTCAATACTGGACCACTTCACAATTTCAAGTGGAATCTATGTAATTTATTGCAATAATTATTAATTGAATAATTTCACATCCCTACAGTGCACTGCTACCAACATTAAGATTTCTTATGTAGCAGTGATCTATTTGAAATTCAGCAGAGACTCATTTTTAATTTGTAAAAATGCAAAGATCTCTTAAGGTCTTTATTTCTGTTTTTTCTATTTCTAATTGTTTTTTATTGCTGTTGGGGAAAATTGTTCCAGCCAAAGAAGCTCAGCAACTCCATTTTTCAGATGGCTGCAGCTTTGTTTCGTGGCCTTGGCTCTATAATAATTCACAGTTCTGTGTCTGTTGAAAACAAGTGGAAATAAAAAAACGTGTGTTAATGAGATACATTTCAAATCCAGTTTACAATGCAACTTTTTACCATTTTAGTCTATTAAATACCCTGCAATCCCTGCAAATAGTTTTTTTTTAATGGTATAGTTTGTTTACACCGGTGATGTCCAGTCCTGGTCCTCAAGGGGCCACCATCCTGCATGTTTTAGAGGATTCTCTCCAACACACCTGATTTGAATGACTAACAGGCTTTTGTGTCGGAGCAGAGAAACAGGAAAAACATGGAGCTTAGTTTCCCTGGAAGACCAGGGTTAGACACCCCTATTTTACAGTTAATATATTGTTTCATTGTGACTAAAAATATGGATTTGTAAGATTTTCAAATAACTGCATTCTGTTTTTATTTAGATTTTTAAAAATATCCTAACTTTTTCAGAATAAGGGTTGTATATTTAACTTGTCATGTTTTTCCTGTTGATTATGTTAATGAGAACTGAAGAGACAAAGAGATGAAACCATCAGCATTGTTCTTTCTCTGACCTTTACCTTTAGGTCAGATTGATTCATCATGGAGTCCGTTGTGGATCAGTTTGTATGCCCAGCACATGGAGCGTTGGCTGGCGTGGTTCCCAAGGTCTCAGATTCACCTGGTCAGTGGGGAGAGGCTCATCACAGACCCGGCTGGAGAACTAGGCAAAGTCCAGGACTTCCTGGGCCTTCAGAGGATAGTGACAGACAAACATTTCTACTTCAACAAAACCAAAGGCTTCCCCTGCTTGAAGAAGCCGGAGGGCAGCAGTAAACCTCACTGCCTAGGAAAGACAAAAGGGAGGACACACGTCTCCATAGACCCTGATGTGATTCAGAAACTAAGGGATTTCTACAAACCTCACAACCAGCGCTTTTATCAAATGGTAGGACAGGATTTTGAATGGCAGTGATCCTAAAGACTGCAGAAGAAGCTTTAGGTGCAAATCTGCCGTCTGACTGAGACAGACGAAACAACTCAGAGTACAGAGCCATGTATGTGCCTCTGACCAGCCAAGCAGCATCTCACAGATCCGATACTGAAATCCCAGTGTCAATACGTTCCAGTCTGTCTGTCAATCAATCAATCATCATCAGGTGTGTGAAGATGATGTTCAGATGTGGTTGAACAAAGCATTTTTGGAGCAGAAGTTGCAGTTAGCGTGGAATTCCTTTAAAGTTGTGGCTTCTTAGATGTTGAACAGTGTAGCTTTTAGTACTTTTGGTTGGCAATTCAAACCCGACTCCTAATCCAATGTAGTTGGATCAAAATAAAATAAATAAATAATAATAAAAACTGACGTCACATTCGAATTTCTGATTTTTTCCTTGTGTATTTGCTCTTCAGCCTGAGTTTAAGAATTTAAAGGCAATCAGTACATTCATATTGGAACGTGTCCTGCAAGCATTGTTTCCAGAAGGTGGGGGATGAATCTTTAATGGGGTGAGTAGCGGAGGGGTGAGGGAGAGCACAGATCTGACTGAGTGGTTTGTATTCTTGAATAATGAATGTGGTTAAATGGATGTAGAAGGAACTGATGTGGATCACTTGGCTCATTCGTATGCTCTGCTTAGGTTAGCATCCCACCATAAACCCAGCCTACTGTGCTGTACTTTGAGGAACGTAATGGTACCACTGGAAGACCACCCAAACAGGATCAAAAACAGAAAATCCATACAGGGAGGATTGACCAAACATTAGCCATACCTGTGAATGTGATGTATGAAGCTTTCCTGCTTCTTGCTTACATGTATTTGTTTTGTTTTCCATTTGCATGCATTTGCACTAGTTAAAAAAAAAACATCACAAAAAATAAAGTTATTTTTAAGCCAAACCATTTCTCATGGTTTGTTTTGCTCATTATTTTGTGTTGTTATGTGTTTCAACTGTAGCAATGTTGGGTTGGTTGTGCTTG
The DNA here is from genome assembly GCA_031762555.1 of Cynodonichthys magdalenae. Classification (NCBI taxonomy): domain Eukaryota; kingdom Metazoa; phylum Chordata; class Actinopteri; order Cyprinodontiformes; family Rivulidae; genus Cynodonichthys; species Cynodonichthys magdalenae. The sequence continues at coordinate 3,699,392 of JARVJO010000125.1, read as the reverse complement.
AATTTCCCCCATTTGTCCATCCAGCTATTTTCTTTTACCAGCTTTTTCCTGTCCAGGTCACAGGCCACTGTGCAAGAGGTGGGGTTCAACATGGACAGGTCTCAAGTCCATCACAGGGTCCCATGGAGACAAACAATCACTTCATGCTCTCAACTAAATCCAGGGACAATTTGGAGTTACCAATAAACCTAACAGGCATGTTTTTAGGTCTGTGGAAAAAAAAAAGGAATACTCAGAAAAAAAACCCACATGCAGACTCCACTGAAAGACCAGCAGCTCTAACCACTGCACCACTGTGCTATGCTGTTACGCAGCATGAAGATGATTATTATTCAAATGCACATAAATTCATGTCAGAAATGTATTCAAGTACTAAGAGTCTGGTGTTCCTTGTAATAATGTTAATTACAATCTCATTGTTGTGACTTTTTCAGTTTGGTGATTTTGCTTAGCAAAATGTAGTTAAAAATTATGTTAATTATAACATGTCAATGAGAAACCACGACTGGTTGTACAAGAATCACTTGTGGGCAATCTTAAGTGTAAAATGATTTCATACACCTGTTCTGATAACCCATATCAACACCAGTACAACAACTCTAAGGTCTAAAAATGATATTATGAAAACCAAGGAACTCTTCACACAGGTCAGAGACAAAGTTGTGTTGAAATACAGAATAGGAATGGGTTATAAAATAAATATGTCAGGATCTGTTTTGTTTTGTTAATACAGCACCAGAGTCTCCAGAGCCCTCACCTTCTAAGGCTTTAGGGACAAACACATGCTGGATGAGATGATCTCCAGGCCGTCCGTCAGAAACAGACTGTTGTGTAAATGCTTGTGTTCATCCTTTCAATTCTGCTTCTGCCCCACCCTCTGTCATGTGTTTGCAGTTGTCTCTTCACCAGGTGTTTGTTATTTGCAATCATTAGTGTTCCTTTATATATCTTATAGTATATTCCGGTCCTTTAATTGTTTCCTTTGTTCTGCATTGTGCGGGCGGCTGTGGCAGAGTGGTTAGGGGAGTCGTCCTGGAACAGGGTCTTGCCCAAGGAAAGTTCTTGGGTGAGACACTTCACCCCTGATGATGTGTGTCCTATCAGTGTATGAATGTAATTGGCACTGATTAGTCTCCATAGCTGATTGTTCATGTTAGCTTTGTAGGAGACCTGGTAGAGTGCTGTGTGAACGTTTAAATGAGGACACAGAATGTAGTGTGAAGCACTTTGAGTATCCTGGTTGGATAGAAAGGTGCTATATAAGTACAGTCCATTTACCATTTGCTTACAGCTGGTCATGTTTGCTTCCTCCTGTGGTTTTCTGAGATTTTACTTGTAAGTAGATAGTAATTAATTGTCAGGGACTGAGAAACTGGTCAGGTAAAACGAAAGAAGGCAGAAACACAGAATGAGAGAAATTACTGTCTGTATGTGTGTATGATTACAAATGCACACAACTCTTTTAGTTTAATACTAAGAATCTTTTAAAATAATTTTTTTTTTACTATTTAATCTTCAATATTCATTTTTTTTGTAGATTACCTATTTATAATCTATACTAGAATTCCAACTAAATTCAAGGCAACAAAATAGAGAGTGTTAAAGATGGTGAATACTGTTGCAGCCAACGGGATGGTAAGTAGAAGACAACACTGCCATCTTGAGGTCATCAAAGCTCAATATAAAAAAAATTGAAAGAAAAATGAAGTGGCAAAAATTATAAAATCAATCATTTTTTTAATTACGATATATGCATTAACTATACTTTGAATTAAACTTTTATAATTGTTTCATTCATATTGTTATATCAGGTTGCAAAAAATCAACAAATGATATAACTAAGGAATACAACACATAGACAAAGACTGCAAACCCCATAGGTTATGATGAATACAGAATAACAAAAATGTTCATGCTTTACTGGAACACAGGTTGGTAAAAATAGTTTTACAGCAGAATGTATTGGAAAGTCAATGACATTGCATTTTGCTAATAAATTAACAACAATATACACAAACTTATTTCAAATGCACTTTAAATGCACATAGATAGCAATTCAGATGTTTTTTTTTTTAAATACAAGTACCACATTATTAATAAAACATTGAAATACGCAGACAGCTTCAAAAGAAGAGCCTTTGGCAAAGCCTCCCGCTTTGGCAATTTGCACAGACGACACAGGCAGAGAAACAGCTTCACCCTAATTAAAGCATGCTGTGTGATCAGAGGCATGCTTATGGATGTAAAAGGCACTCAGCATTTCCTGGAGTCCCCCACCAAACCGGTCATACTGGCAGCTTTTGTTCCACTGTTGGGTGCAAAGATAAATGCTTCAGATCCACTTGTAGATATAATCCTTCTATAGTCAATCCAGACTCTGCTTCGTACGCGATCGCAAAAAACTCTACACTTTATTCATGTTCATGGTTGTATAAGGTGTATTTTAATCAGTTTATTGAACAATACCATGTCCATTTGTTTATTAAGGAAGGCAGTGTATCATCACTCTAATACAGGAAGTATGTCTTTATCAGTGGGCTCTCACAAATCGATATCTACAACCGAGTAAGTCGTGAATTTCAACTTTGTACACCTTTTTTAATGGGTAAAATTCAAACCCTTTGGAGTCCTGGGCATGCTTTCTTTAGATGGTAAAGTATTAACAAAGAGGGAAGGGATGTCAAAAGTCTTTTACAAAAGTTTCTGACATTTGGTTTGTTTTCCAGCTTTACTTGTACCTACTAACACCTTTGGAAAGTCTATGTAGTGAGTCTGATATATCATGTAATTAAGTTTTGTACAATGGACACAATGAACACCTTATTTTCAAAAGCCTGGTATTTTTACCTGTTGCAAACAGAACAAAGTGGTTAATACTGAACAGGAAAGAAAACAGGTAACCAGAACCCTACCAAACCAAAACGTGTACAATAGTTTGTCTTCAGATCCAGGCCTCCCTTGCAAAACAGATCTCTGATCTCAGTGGGATTTGTCTAGTTAAATAAAGGGTAATAACTTAAGCTGTGTTATTTAAAAAAAAAAAGTAGAGTAGATCTGGACGGTGCTAAGCTGTGTTAGAATATTTGTCCTGAAACAACATAAGCAGTACTTCCCAAGAAAACAATTTGTATTAATGTAAAAAAATGAGACCATTATGGAGAAAATTGCAAACCTTGAAAGTTTTGATTATTAGGAATTCTTATTTATCAGAGGTGTAATGGTATATGTATTTGTGCCTAACAGTACAGATGTGACAAATACTTTTGATATAGACTGTCACTACTCTCGTCAAGAAGAGGGCAAATATTTTTTACTTTTCCTAATTGTCACAACAGAAAAGTCATAGTAAATACTATCTAAAGCACTCTATACCAAAGCAAAGTGAGACTGTCTAGTTCAACACAAGAACTTGTATAGCTGTCTGTTTGTTTAAAATCAACTGTGTAGAAAAGCAGCAGTGAAAAGCAGAAGGTATGGAAAGCCAAATCAGACATAGTTCACACACTTTGAAATGCCTTCTGGTGCCTCAGAAATGCTATTATGTCACTGGTTGTTGAAGAAGAACCACCAGTGTTTAACATTTTAATTATTTTGCATTTACAACATGGGGAGATGTTATTGAGTTTTATACTGTATTTTAATTTGCATCATGTTTAGACCAAATTAATAGAAACAAACACCCTTTTTCTATTATTTTCTTAACAAAAGATCAGTGTAGGAGTTGATAAAACTTTAAGTTTTACACATGGCCTGTGGAACACTATTTATTGACCAAATTGCTAAACAAAAAAACCCCCACAATTTTCTTTTGAGATGTAATTACCAATAGACAAATCTTACATGGTATGGCAGGCATTGCCTTTATTTTGGAGGGTTATTGGCTGTTTAAAGTAATATAAAAATGTAAAAGCATTTGATTTTTTTTTCCTGTTGTACCAAATTTGTACCAAACCATTTCCTCAGAACTAAGATACAAACTAAATCAAGATTGATATAAACAATTACACCTCTAATGTATTCAGTGTTCAATGTTTTCGTGGATGTGAAATTTAATTAAACCAAAGTAAATGTTTCTGGTCCTTTAGGATCAAAGGACATCAAAGAAGTGACAAACATTAAATAGCAAACCTGTTAACTAGCAAGGTTTGTGTTGTAGACAAATTTGCTATAAAATGTCTTGATGAATTCTAAATAATCCATGTAGAAGAAGCCTTTTGGATAAAAGACAAAATGTTTCAACAAAGAATATCCTTTCAGCGGGACTCACTCAACCTTGTTAGACATATCTTGAAATACTGAAATGCCTCACTTTTACTATGAAACTTTTACTGGTAAAACACTAAATATACAGATTTTGCGCCAATTAAAACAAGAATAGTATCCTTGTGTTGCTGTTCTAAAGATAAAGAGCAAAATATCCAATAAAAATTACTGGGTTCATTTTGTTGCTGTGCTTTGCCTCCACATAAAGTTTATTGAAATTTGGTCAAGAAGTTTTTTATAATCCCACCATCACACATACAAATACACTTTAAAGAAAAAAGGCAGTGATCAAATGCCTTGCTGCTCTTGCTGTGATGGAAAGCAGAAAGTTAAAAACCATTAAAACAATGCTGTAAGTGAAGAATCTTATTCTGTCCTAAATTAAATTGATTAATATGGACAAAATAGCAAATACAGTACTGTAGCTGAAACTGTGGTTGTAAAAAGTTTACATCTACTCATTACGGGCGTGAACGTCAATAATTTAGAGCTTTTATTGATTTAGTTGAACCATTGTTTTTCAAGGTGGAATGATCATACAACATACTTCAATTTTAATCCAAAAATAAGTGCATAAGTTACTAATGTTACTTTTTTGTACCCATTCTGGTATAATTCTGTTTGGATATTTAATCCCTCTTTTTGGCAGAGTTGGTAGAATTCACTCAAACTGGTTTGTTTTCTGGTATGGACCAAGCTTTTACATATAGTTCACACATTTTTAATAGTGCTGAGGTCAGGGGTTTAAGAGGGCCAATCCAGAAGCTTAATGTCAGCATGATCTATCCAATCAGAAAACGGTTTTGATGTGTTTGGGATCATTGATCTGTTGCAACACCTAAAAGGGTCTAAGTTTCAACCGTTTCACTGTTGATTCAAGGTGAAGTTAAAGAATTTGGAGGTAGTTCTTCTCTTTTATTTTTCTGTTTACTTTGTGCAGTTCAGCAGTACCACAGCATGGTTCTACCGCCACCATGCTTGACAGCTGGTACAGTGATCTTAAATTTGAAAGCTTCACCTCGACTCGTCCAAACACTTTTTATATTACACTTAAGTTTTCCATATAGTTAAAGCCTAAAGGCCATATCTTGTCTGACCATCAAACTTTTCAATCATGATCACTAACAAGAAGCTATGAAGCCCTAGTCTTGTCATGTTAGGACATTTGAGAACCTTCACCCCCTTTAGGTCTGAATGAATCTATGTACAGTATAATTTGTGTAAATGAGAGAAAATCCTTAATAAATTCACATTTGAGCACCTAATTCTTGTCTTAAAAATATATTGTTGTGTGTTGTGTTAAAAAAGTGATGTGGTAGAACAGATCTTCAGCTATGATCCAGTTTTGTTCCCACTATTCCCACTGTTGTCTCACAGAACCGATACACTAATGTTTAAGAAATGCTACCCGCTGCTCGTCTAGCAGTACTCCTCTCCCTGTGGATCTGGCAAGTCGTTGAGGTCCAGGAAAATGGAGGTGTTGGAGAGCTTGCGGCTGTTTGTTGACAAGTCCAGCAGCTCTTCGGCGGTGCTCGGCACTGAGCTGATGTACATGTCCCACACCTGCTCCGGAGAGTCCAGCTCCAGCAGCTTCTGTTTGATCTTCAGGTTCTTCTCAATGTTCCTGCGCTTGTGTTTGAACTCCAGGATGGTTTTGGTGTAGCGGTTGATGGTGGTGACTGAGGACGCCATGCAAGCTGTGAAGGAGCTCCACGCCAAACTATAAAAAAAAGTGGATTTTTCTCACATTATTCATTTAAATGTATGAGCTTCAAATATGAAAACTACATATCTGACTTAGTGTTTTTCTGAATAAGGAATAAATATTTAAGATCTACTCACAACATATTAGATTATACTGCTAATACTAGACCAAATATTATAAAACACTTTTTATACCAAAGGTCTGAAAGATTAACAAATACAAAAAAGACATTTTAATTACTTTAAACAGTCTCATTTTCTCCAAAACAAATTCTCATTATTTAAAAAAAGCTGACAAAACAACAATTCCATGTCAGAACAAACATAAAGACATAATTACTGTCTAAGGACAAACAATATGAGGCGATTCTGGTCCGCCAGCCGGCGTCTCAGGGGGGGAAAGCGGTTTACCACCAACACTGTTTATGGTGGGGATGGTGGGCTGCTGACCTCAACTCGGGACGTTGTGGGTCGGTGGGCGGAATAC
>JARVJO010000125.1:3604230-3628991 GCA_031762555.1 Cynodonichthys magdalenae | reverse complement strand
AGGTGGGATTCATCAAGTTTACGCTGCTCATTTACACACTTTTCCTGCAGATAGAAGCGTTTGTTGAATCTGACGTGGCATGTTCAAAAGATCCATTCGTACGAACAAAAGTAAGAGAAATTTAGGATTAGAATATGAAAATGTTCTTGCATGAGGCCCAATGTTTCTAAACTGTTGAACTATTTGCTTACTTGTGAGCCTTTTTGGGATGCCACCTTTATACCCAGTCATGACACTCACCTTTTTCCTATTATCCTGTTCACCTGTGAAATTCTCCAAACAGATGTTTTATGAGGATTCCACAACTTTCCCAGTATTTTGATACTCCTGTCCCAGGTTCTTTGGAATGTGTTGCAGGCACCAAATTCAAAATGAGTGAATATTAATATATATATATATATATCCATTTTAACATTCAATTATTATGTATTCAATTGAACATAGGTTTGAAAAAACTTGCAAATCATTGTATTTTGTTTTTATTTGTTTTACACTGGAAATGGGGTTGTAGATCATATGATTTCTGACATACACAGGCTAGAGAGCTGGTTTATCAAATGCAGCTAGTGAGTTCAATTGCTCACCCTGAAGGGAACAATTACATAATCCCATTGTGGTTCTTGATGTAATATGTGAAATGTAAACCATACTTTAGATTCACAAACCTAAAATATGCTACATCTACAGTGGATTTGATGTGACCATCAAAAAAGTGTTTTTGTTGAGTCAGATTCACTTCCAATACAATTAGGTCTAAAACAAATAATTAGTCAAAGCAGAAAAATTTCCCTAAGACTAAAGCACATGTTGTTATCCCAATGAATGTCCATCTTTCATTAAAAGATGCAGATATGAAAGCATTTTCAACTGTAGATAAACATGTTTCACTTAATAAAAATCAGATGTTGTCTTCAAAGACTCAGTCTGTGATGAATGTTTTATACTGTAAGCATCTAAGAAATTGCTTGCAAATGTAAGTTTTTTTTGTTCACTTTTGGTATCTTAACCTGTGTAGTAACGTTATGTGTTCTATAAAAATACAACTGCAGTATTAATGTAGTTTTTATAATAAAATGCTTTATTAATGTCAAGCTAAGTCAGGCTAGTTACAAATATTCAAATGACTTATCATGTGAATTGCATTGCACATATAAATACAGTGTATTTATTGTCAGAATGTGAATAGTGCTTTATGTGAAGGTGCAGCATGTTTTATGGGGTTTTCTTGTCTTGTTTTTTTTATTTTTGTAAAACTTAAACTGTATTAAAGAAATTGTGGATCAGATGTTTAAATGTGTAGAAACACAACAAAATGTGCTCAAATAAACAACTGCATTATCATGAAACGACTTCCACTTTCTACCTTTTAATCAAGATCTGTATTAGATACACAGTTTGTAGTTCCACACACAGTAACTTTCTTTTTACTGAGTAACTGACTAAAAAGCCCAAAATGTCACAGAATGTCCTGAGTCTTTTAGAAAAGTAACACACAGTACAACGCTGGAATGTCTATTAAATAACTGTGACGAGCAAATGTCTGGAGAGATAATCAAGATGAAATAAACCCGAGGAGTCAGTCGTTGACTATAAATCCACAGAAAATAACAGCAACACAAAGCATAACAGAAATTAATTTAAATGATAAAAAAACAGTAAAGCAGACAAAAATTTGATGAAATAAATAATTATACAAAATGATAATAACTGAGAAAAGTGACCACTTGTGTAACTGTTGGCAACTCAAATTTGTACAAAAATGGCTACATTTCCTAGTTGCAGTCAATTCTATCAAGTCACACTTTTGCACTCTTATCACCACACAGTTTTTGTAGATGGGGGAAAACTGCAATTTCTGTAAAAGTTCTGTAAAGTGTTGAAAAGTTTGGGTATAAAGAAAACAAATCGTTCCTTGATAAATCCAGTTTCACTATTTATGCCTAACCCCACGTTAGGGTATCAGTGCTACTGCTCTCCAAAAGTCTAAATTCCATTATATTTTTTATAAAACTCAACAGTAATTTTTTATTTAATTTAATTTAATTTATTTATTTATTTATTTATTTATTTATTTATTTATTTATTTATTTATTTTATTTTTACCGTTTTTGGTAATAATCTAAGATTACAAAATGTTCTGGTCATGGTGCATGTAAAACTTTGTGTCTACTGAATTTTCATTATGATACAAGTCCAATCATGCATATAGATTTTTTTATGTTTCATGTTTGTGCTAAAATAAAAAACTGAAAAAAGTCACAGTTGAAAAGACCAATAAGATTTTTAGCTGCCTGTCTGGCTCTTATATGACGTCCACAAAGCCTCAAAAGTGAACATGTGAGCTTAAAGTGTGAAAAAATGTTAATGTTATTAGTAACACATTCATCATGATGCTGACTTTGAAGAATGTCTGTAGTAAAAGCCTGCTTTATGTGGATTAAAATGATGTACATTTTCTTTCAACTTTGACCTGATTATTTTCAGCAGTTTTAAAATCAGACTGATTCCAAACGTTAATCAGTTGTAGATGTATATCCAGTCATTACTCTCTGAGTGTTTCATTATGCTAACAGACATCAAGCAAAAGTATTGACCAATTTGTAGTAGCTCAGAGTATGTGCTGAGGATGATGCTCAGCTACAACCACACCACTTATTAGCTCAACAGCTGAATAATTGGTTGAGTTACAGCCATTTGTTTTGTTTGCTAAAGTCAGATGGTTGTGGAGTCCATCTTGCATTGGGTTGACTCCAAATATAACCAATTGTAGACACTAAATTATTCTTTTTTGATTGTTTCATCAAAATCCATTAAGGAATTCATGAGATATTTTACTAACAATGAGACAAAGTTGACTTTAATTTGTATTTCTTTTAAAAACTAATCTTGCTTGAGCTGTTAGTGCTTGTACACTATCCCAGCCTCTTGGTTATGATGTTCCATGTATTGTTTCCCTGCCTGGATCTAACTGCTTCCTATTATGTGTCAAGAAAACTTAAAGGGATTATTGGAGAAAATACCGTGAGTCACACAACTCACAGTATTTTCCCCTTCTAACCTCTGCCTGTTTTCTTTTATAGTTTATTAAATTTTAAAAACACTAAATTTTCTTTAATGCTTTAAAAGCTGCCCTGTGATGGTGGACTTGCGACCTGTCCAGGGTGTACCCTGCCCCTCGCACTGTGACGGCTGGATATGGGCACCAGTGACCCCTGTGACCCTTAAAGGAAGAAACGGGTATAGATAATGGATGGATGGATGGATGGATGGATGCTTTAAAAGCTTTCTTTTGTTGTTTTACTACTGTACATGTGTCCACCATAGTAGTTCCCACTACTTTTAGGAATGGTCTCTTTGGCTGCCTCTAATAAACTTTTATTAATGTTCAAGTTTAACTCATCTATTGGCTGAGGTGGTATAGAGTACCCAAAAAAACTCAAGTAAGAGTAGCACTACGTCAACATATTTTGACTCAAGTAAAAGTAAAACGTAGCCATCCAAGAAAGGACTCAAGAGTAAAAAAGTATTTGGTAAAAAGGCTACTTAACTACTGAGTAACTGATGAAGACATCAGTCAATTAATATTTAAAAATTACATCATCAGATGGACCAAAATATAAAGCTAGGTGGAAATTTTAGTATTTTAAAGATCAATAGGAAAATAATTCATATATCAGGCAAATTAAATACTTTTTCAAAGCACTTTTTTTTCATATACAATTTATGAAACTAACAAAAACCGCAGGTGTGTTTCTGTGCCTCCTGAATTTTTGGTGAAAACTACCTTGTTCTTCATTCAGTGACGTAACTCACAGTGGGTAGTAGAGTATCCAGACATTTTACTGAAGTAAAAGTATGATACTTCATTATAAAATTACTCAAATAAAAGTAAAAACGACAGCATAATAAAAATACTCCTAAAAGTACTCCCCACCCAAAGAGTTACTTAAGCAAATGTAACTGAGTAAATGTTAACTAGTTACTACCAAACTCTGTCTATTGGTTTGTTTAAATTCACATTTTTAAATTTATCCTCCTTATATTTATCAGTTCATGCCGTTTCATATTTCCACTTTACCTGTTCCCTTTGTATCTATATTAACAAATAGTAAGCTCAGTAGCCAACTCTTTACCCCAAAATCCACCTGTGTACCTGAGCCATTGTTTGAAACATATTCCTTATCTTCAATTCCTCTAATATTATATTCTAACATAATAATCTAGAACTGATTGTATTTTTTTCTTTTTCTAACTGCCTGCATGGGTTATAGAAAAGTATTATTTTAACACTTCCCTCATTTGTCCATACTTCTGCAGAAATGACTTGTAAGTCCTGAGTTGTTATATCAAGTTTTGTTTTATTAATATGGCACTACCTTTCCCATTCACCCTATCTTTAAGTAAAAAAATAATATCTTTGAATAATAAAATCCAATGTTGGTTTTGAGCCATGTTTCTCGAATGCATATTATATCCGGTTTAGTATTTCAGAATGAAATTAGATGCAGCTGTTTTTTTTTAATCAGGGGCGGGACTTACCAGAGAACCCTGGTAAAGTTCCGGCTTCAACTTCCGGGTTCCGGTCTGACGTCGCCGTCATGTGACGGTCGGAACACAACGGTGAAAGGAGGGAAAGGTGGGGGGAATGGCAGCCAAAGCGGAGTGGGTTTTTTTTCTTACCACCACGACTACTTTTTAACGGGATGGTAGCAAACTAATGAGCGTAGAGGAAGAAGCAAACTAAAGTATCGATCTTACAACGACGGTATCGATACTGGTCGATAGTCGGATCGATCCACCCCCGGTAGGAAGCAGCAGCTAAGGCCGCAGTGACTGTGAGAAGAAAAGATGGCACAGAGACTGAAGAAGAGGAGCCTCGTGTGGAGTTATTTCACGTGTGTGGACGAACATGTCGCAAACTGCAATGTGTGTAGTAAATGCATTCGCTACTGTGGCAACACTACCAATTTATTTAAACATTTAAAAAAACACAATGTAGAGAACAACGAACTGCAAAAGAAACGGAGTAAAGAATACGAGGGAAACCCCCAAGAGGCGCCCCCAGCACAGAGCCAGACCCCATGGGCAGAGTTACTTCAGAAAGGAGTGGAATACACAGGTAGTTGGGTCAGTGGTAAAAGTAATGATTCAGGCATTCATATTTATATTTATTAATGTTGCGTTTGAAATAGCAATTTAAAAACACAGATTTAACTTTTCTGAAGTGAGTAAACTTACAAAATCAGCAGATAGTTATTTCCCCGACCATAAGAATAAACTGTGTAAAGTTTTTTTTTTTTAAACTGAATTGCAGTTTGAGTCACATCCCCTGCCTTTAAGCGTCAGCTTGTTTAGTGAATAAACCGCAGGGCCAGCGCTCTGTAGTACACTGTAACACGGTGAATCTGGTTAATCACATTCAGTCAGAGGCTTTATGCATGGCAGACATGTGAGCTGGATTTACGCCTCGATTTGACCCAATGAACGTGAGTCACGTTTTCTCTTTTTTTTTTTTGCAAGCGGACCGTAGGCTTTAACTCCCCTCATTTTGGCATCAGCATCATCACTCTCATCTCTCTTCTTCTCCTCCTTTGCTGGTCATGGCTGAAGTCCCGGAGATCGACGAGTCATCGGGGCGAATCGGATACATCACCCGAGTTCAGAGCTTCAGCGCCTGTCACCGACTCCACAGGTACTCCACCACTCCATTTCAGTAAACAGTGGGGGTTACAGCACAACCGGTTTAGTAGTGCATACTGTCACGCCCCAGCTGGGGTTTGCATTTGACAGCTCGCAGTGGTTATTTTACTAATTACTGAGTCCAAACCAGTAAAACTTGGTGTTTATTACTACAAAGCTTGTGCAGCTTTTGAGCACAACGATAGATGCACGTCTAACAGCAGCATTTATCTGTACAAAAGCAAAACACGAAAAGCAAATGTAGTTACATGTAGTTAATGTCTAAAGGTCCTGGGAATTGTAGTTTATTTGACGCCTTCGTAGACAGCACGTCAATGCGTCCGCCATCTTGGGAGGGTAAAAGTTTACATTACATGGAGAAGTTTAAGTATTATTTACGTCAGAGTCCAAATATTATTGTTAGAAAAAAAAAAAAATATATATATATATGTGTGTGTGTGTGTATATATGTGTGTAGAAAAGGTAATTGCAATTAAAAAAAATTGTATTTACAGAAAATTCTTGTAATTTTGTTTAGAGAACATGTTGAAATATTATTGCCAAAATAAGTATACGTTTTATTTACAGAGTGGCAAATGCCTGGACTTGTATAGTGCTTTATCAAGTCCAACGGCATCTAAAGGCTTTACACTACAGTTATTCACTTATTCACACACTTGGTGATAAACTACATTGTAGCCACAGCTGCCCTGGGGGACACTGACGAAGGCGAGGTTGCCATGCACCAGCACCACCGGACCCTCTAACCACGACCAGCAGGCAAGGCAGATGAAGTGTCTTACCCAAGGACACGACTTGGACGGATAGAGCAGGGGCTCGAACCGGCAACCCACTGGTTACAAGACAACTTCCCTAACGCTTGTTGTCACTGTCAAAACGTCTGTGGCTGTGTTTCAAAGTTGCAGCTCACAGAGGCCACGCCCTTCACAGTCTGGGTAGGCTGCATTAAACGGCTGTGAAAGAATGTGGTCCAGTCAGATGACTATGTACTACCCCGTTACCATGGTGTTACGTTTAATATTACATGCCCTCAGTTGGAACTTAGAACATGTATTCAAACGTCTTTTCACAAGAAGTATAACTTCACAAAATTCAATGTATTATTGCAAAGCATTACATGTAAATAGATTTAAAAGAAAAAACAAAAATGGTTTGGGTTTAGCTCCAACGTCACTACTTGTAGTTGCATTTTTTGCAGCAAACATTTAATTAGCTAAGTTGCTAAACATAGATTTAAAAACAAATTCTTTGGTATGTAATGAATTTTTAAACTCCGCCATCTTCATTTCCCCGTGTATTTTGCTGGCGAGTGACAGAGCAATGAATCCTGGGATACTGTTGGCTAGAAATCTTGGTTTACAGGGTTTTGTGGTTACCCTGGCCTACACATGCGCCCTACAAGGGCTGCAGCCCCTGAAGTGAGACATTGACTAAATAATTTTGCCCTCATAAACATCTAAATGTTATTGCCAGAAAAAAGACAAAGATTTATTTACAGAAAAATGTGTTAGGAAGCTTTTTGCAGAGCACACAAGCTCTTTGTTTAAAGTTTTGCCAAAATCCCTTTTGAGTCAAATCTTGTCTGCCCTTAGCAAGATATCTCATCTTGTGATATCTCTTGAGATTGCGCGTCACATTACTTTCAACAGTTGTTAACATAAGATGATTTTAGATTAAAAATGGTCGGCCATAAACATTCCTACAAGGAAAGCTAGGCCTACATTATTCAGTTGATCTTTTCACTAACAGATATTAAATAAATTATTCACAAATTAGCATCTGCAATTGATTGATCTATACATTAATGCACTTAAGTCTTAGTGAAATTCCTGTTTATTTGTAAATTTACTCAATGTTGAAAAGATGAAAGCCTTGTTTTTCGTTTTTTTCTCTCCCTCTGATTATAGTAATAACTTGAGCGACGAGGATAATAAAAAAATTTACGGAAAGTGCAACAATCCCAACGGTCATGGACACAACTACAAAGGTTTGTTATGCTCTTCATTAATCCTCAATAAAATAAAATATCTGTAGATTCACTGTGAAATAGCGTGTTGGCTGTTGCTTGTTTGGCTTTTTGTTTAGTCCCATGCTTTTGTTTCATTCCCCAGTGGAGGTTACTGTGCGTGGAAAGGTGAGTATTACACAAACATTTCTACGAAAAATATATGAAATACAAATTGTCTTCCTAAAAATACCACAACAAGGAAAACCCAGTTAAAGATGACTCAAACTAGGTTCACTTTTAACCTTGTAGTCTGTTTATATTTCCTCAGATCGATCACATAACTGGCATGGTCATGAACATTGCAGACTTGAAGACGTGTATTGAGGTAAATCTTTCTCAGCATTAAGGTTTTTTGTTGCTGGATGACAAATGATGATATATTTTACTAACACTTTTGGCCTTTGTATGGAAAAACCTAATTTAGTTTGGTGACACTGCTTCATACAAGATACAAAAATTAAAGATATTTGAACCTAAAAGTTTCATACATCAGCCTTTTTAAGCATTATGCATATATCTGTCATTAGAGCAGTCCCAAAACATATTTGGACCAAATATACAAACATAAATATATACAAATTATTATATTTCCTTGAAAAGACATATTAACAACATCATGAATGCGTGCACCTGTTTGGCAACATGTAGATAACATCTATGGTACTGAGAGTTTTTCTTCATGTTGAATATTACCCATAATGCATTAGTAAAGCACAAGTAAACTCTGATCATGTGACACATTACACTGCACCTTAAAGTAATGTTTTATCATTTCTAATGACTTAATGAACTCAAATGTTACTTACATTTAATATTAAGGGTCTCCCAAGACCAGTTTTTCTCAAACTGAGTACTTCATAGAGTACTTCAATTTAGGTACTTGTCGATATCAAGTACAGATACTGAGTACTTGCTGAGTTAGAACATAAACATTATAAGCAGTCTTGATTTGGGTTAATGCTCCTGTGTGAGTGGCAGAGAGGATCTCAGCTCGGTGTTTGGGTCCAGGATGATTTGAAGACTAACAGCACCTCTTAATGGTGTTTTGAGTTCACACAGGACTCTGGTTACTTTTTTAAAAGTTAAGGGACATCACATTATCTTGTTGCTGCGCTGCTGATCAGCGCGAATAGATTTATTAGAACATGAACGGACTCGTGGCACCCGGCCGCACGCGGGGTCTGTGTTGTAGCTTGCGAAGCTGATCTCAAAAAAAAGCTGTTGAGTTTTCATCGCCGGTCTAATCTCACACACATACATGTCTCTCTGTCTTTGTGAGGACCACACACACAGCGCTCACATCCTCGCTCTGCGTCGTCTTTTGTTTTCTTTTTTTAGTAGGGGAAACATACAAATATACATATATGACATCATAAACTTTTAAATAAGGTCAAAGTTACCTAAAGACAACAAGACAGTTGCATCTGTCTATTTAACCAGTTCATTTCTATTGTGTTTGAGCAAATGTCCTTTTATTGTGGGGGTTATATTGACTGGATCAAATTATTGGCGGGGTCATAACCCCTCCCACAAATTATGCATATGTTAAGTTCTCGTACTCCGTTTGAGGAAAACTAGTATAGGGACACTCTTAGTTAATACTTCAAAGCAAAAGAGGTGAATACATACACACGAGACACTTGTCAGTTTTATTTTAAAATCATAACAGGTTTTTTTTCATCCAGTTCAGCCTCAATAAGCTAAAACATTTTATTAAATTTAATCAAACACAAATCAATGTGAATGGCAGGTTGTAAAGCAACAGCATAGAAAAAATACAAAAGGGGGTGGTGAATACTTATGCTACACAAAATCATAATGATTAGCTAATGTATAACTAAGTTTATTTGCAATATTTAAATGAGCTCGACCAAAAATTACATGCTATAGTCAAGGTTATCTGCAAAATCACCAACAGTAAAATACTACAGTCGTTCACTTTTTGGGTACTAAATTAATATTATCAAAGTGTTGTTTATTTAATACCTTATATGGAAGTTGTTAGTTTTGATCAATAAGCTGTTCATGTAATTCTGACAGGAGTTCACTTTGTTGTGGAACAAGGAGGGAAATCTGAATATTGTTAAGAATAAGTCAGACAGTGTGGTAGTGGTTGATGTTGGATTGGCAAGTTTTTTTTTTTTTTTTTTTTACATAAACAGAATTAGTACTTGGATCAACACAATACTTCTATGTAGTACCAGTTTGTAAACAAATGAAAAACATTTGCAACTTTTTTTTTTTTTTTTTACCAGGCTTGTTCTGCTTCCAGTTTGACTAACTGTTGTCCCCCTCCTCTGTCTCTATAACAGTCAGTTATTATGGTTCCACTGGACCACAAAAACTTGGATAAAGATGTCCCTTACTTTGCTAGTGTTGTCAGGTATGCAGCCTTGCAAACGGGTTTGACACTTAAAAAAATGTTTAGTTTGTTCATTTTTTTTAACCCTATTTCTCCTCTCTGTTTATTAGTACAACAGAAAATGTTGCCGTTTACATCTGGGACAACATGACGAAGCTCCTTCCTGCCAACCTGCTTTATGAGATCAAGATTTACGAGACGGACAAAAACATTGTCATATACCGAGGAGAGTGAACACCTGAGCGGATCTACGACCTACGTTTGCTTTAGTTATATTGAAAGTGCCGTTAATTGTTGTTTGGGTAACTTATTGTTTCTATTGAATGGAGTTACCCAGACCATAAAACATTTGGAGAATTCAGGTGACGTTGATCTCTAAAGTTCAAAGTTTGGGCAGAAGCTCATAAAGTTTAATATTCTATGTGAATTGTTTATTTTTGCTAATTCAAAATATATAGACCAGTGATCTCCAGCATTTTAGGGTTGTAAATCCTACAGAAAGTTACACAACTGTTGCATCACCTCAGTGACTGAAAGTAGTAATCCACATGATTCCAGATATATTTAAAAATGACTGACAGAAAACGTTGTCTGACAATTATTAGTGAAAAATATTATAGAGACATTTAAAAACTTTTTTTGTTGTACTAGTTTAGACTAGATTATTAGAAACGATGACTTTATAATCTATTTTGTACATACACATTGTCATCTAAAATTGGTTCCTCTGTTTGAATGTTGGTTGTTTTGTCTCCATCCTGTCGCCATTACATTTTGATGCTGTACTGACCTGGTTAATAACTGACAATAAAATGTAATGACATTTTTCAAAAGAGCTACAGTTGTTTTGGATTGATCTGTTGATTTTGTATTGTATTACCGGCACATAGTGTGTGTGTGTGTGTGTGTACACACAGACACTCATACACAAACAAACACTAGAATGATATAAGGAAGACACTTAAAACAAGATTATTGCTTAAAAATGAATAATTTCAAGTCTAAAACACTCCAGATGTGCACCATGATTGATATTTCACTAGTTGTTCCTTATTGTACTTTAGTTCCTCTTGCAGAACATATTGAGTTTGATAACTGCTGATGGATAAAAACTGCTTTTTTAAATTTGTTTGTTTGGATTGATCTATTTTTGTTGTTCAAAGGTTTTATTTTTAACAGAACGTATGAGTCCAAAGTGAATTTAGATTTTTCCTGTGAATCATTGTCACCCCCTTCTGGCAACAGTTCACAACAACAGCTCTGTGTATTGATCCCTCAGAACCTGTTTCAGATTTCTTGGCCAACATTTAAAAACAGCAGTGAGAAAAAAAGAAAAACTTTTAATGGTCAGCAGGTTTTACCCATCAGCTCCTTGATAAGACTGTTAAACTGTAAATGGGTAGAGATGCATTTAGTGATAACTTAATGCTTTGTAGGTAGTTTTTGATATCACACATGGTGAAGGTAAATAATATTTTTGCACGTTTGTCATGTATTTGTGTTTTTGTGTCTGTTAGCAAAACATCTCACAAACACTGGAAAATGTTATGGAAACACTAAATTATTTGATTTGCATCTACAATTATTGATTTTTGGAGTCCTAATTCACTGTGGCTGCCACAACCAACTGACTTTAAAACTAAATTCTAATGTTCTAGTTATGCTTTGAGTTTCTTTAAAACCCATCCAGTGGTTCATGTGAGATTTTGCTAACAGGACAAACACATGGAGACACATGCAAAAAACAAAAAAAACTGTACAGTGTTGACTTTTTGCTTTTGTGTGATAAACACAAAGTAAAGCTGACAATAATAAAAAACTAAAATAATAAACACTAAAGCATAAACAAGACAACAGCTTTAGCAACACAAGAATTTTTAGTGCTGGCCTAGAAGTCTGATTGGTTAATCTGAGATGTAATCTGTGGCCTTTACAACTCAATTTAACCAATTTGTCAAACTTCACTTGTGTTAAAGATACTTTTTCAAATTTCAAACATATTGAAAATAAAACACATCAGATGAACAAGTAAACAAAGAAACAACATTTTCTGCTAAAATGCAGTTAGCTTAATGACTGCCAAAATTTACTGGAGAAGCTAAATGATACGTTTAGGCTAAAAGCAGAACATTAGCTAAAACCCCAAAAAAGCTAAATGCTTGCCAAAAGTAACAAAACACTAGCCAAATGCTCAAAAACCAAAATACTATCTAAAAGCAAAAGTAGCACAAATCTAGCTAAAAAGGTAAAAGAGGAAAGAAAAGCTAAATGTTGCTAAATGTAATTTTACAGCAGCAAAGTGTTAAAGTATTAAAAGCTGGTTGTTAGAAAACCAAATAGTATAAAAAATCTAGAGCAGCACACTGAAGCAGATTTCTCTTATAGGACGCCTACATATTTCTAAAAGAGGATTTTTTGTTGCAATTTAATTTTTATTTTACAAAAATTCAGAGCACCAATTTATTGATATTTGAGCACAAAATATACAGGATTTCGATTTTAAAACATGAGAATAAAACAATGAAGGGATTCAGCATTCCCACTGATGTTGGTATAAAACATTTATGCATCTGTCAGGAGGAAATACATTCAGTCCTGTTCCTGCTCAGTCTCTAGAAAACATCTTTGCTGTACGAAACTTTATTCTACAAGTTAGAGAGGAGCTGCGACTGTAGGAGAGAACAACCTGGTCGAACTGACCTGAAAGGATAGTGTGTCACAGTACAAGGACACAATGCAGGGGCAGGGACATTAAAGCCTTCGATTAATTCATTTTAATTTGTCTGGAGATGATCTGCTGGAACACAAAGTAAAGGAACAGTAAACCCAGCGGGAGGAAAAGGCACAAAGTGACCAGTAAAAAACATCTCAAACAAAAAGCACAAAAAAACAAACACGAGTAAGCTGACCCAAACGGGAGAAAAACATGTCAATTTTTCATTAGTGTTTTTTATTGTTTTGTTTTTAAATTTACTAGTTTTATTTACAAAGGTTTGCTGTTTTGTAGCTCTTTGAGATTTTTGTTAATAAAAAGTGTTACAAATTAAATCCAGTTCTATTTGTTTTAGTCAAATTATGGAAAACATTATGTGTGATTGAACAGGATAATATAGGACTTGTTATCACTTATACAGTATCTATCCACATACTATAAAAGGTTCACCACCTCCTATTCCAATACCAATCTTTGCTTGTTTTGACAACACTGCTTCACATTCACAGTGACATTTGAACTTCAGTGGAAAACTGGTTCTTAACGTGAGCTCAAATGATGGACATCCATGTTTTTATGACTGCAAAAATAATAGTTAAAAAAAAATCTCCATTAATAATATTACAAATAGAAAACAAGGACCTTTAAAATCTAAAAGATCCATAATAAAAATGATTTACCTAAAAGTAGTACCAAAGTAAAGTGGAAGTCACCCCAATCTGTTTTATAAAAAGGAATTTCACAACTGATAGACAAAATGTAGAAATAAAGATTGTGGGAATAAAAAGTTAATTATATTACAAACACAGACTGAACAATGTCTACATAAAAAGTGAAGGCACTGGTGAACTCTGGCAGCTGAAGATAGTGTTTGATCCTGCACACATTATGGAGCCGCAAAGTTGGCTTACAGTTTCATGTCAACTGTTTTGGCTCTGCTACCTCGCTTCAAGGCACAAAAGGTACAGTCAGCCCAGATTTTAGCCTTTTTTTTGTCAACCTTTCCGTTCTGACAATTGACGAGCTGCAGCCATGCCCTAAATTCCTCATCTTTTAGCCACTTTACCTGGAATTGTCATTGACCCCTGCTCCTGACATTTTCATGTTTTCCTTGCAATGTGTGGGCTTCTGCAACTGCGAACCGATTACCAAAATCGTTGTGCGTGTTAAACTAATGGATCGCCCTGATAAGCAAGTCCAAAATCACACATCTCAATCTATTTTTCTTGAAAGCCAATGAAAACTTGTTAATGACATTGACATACAAATGTAATGATTTTAATGTTATTTAAGGTCGTACATTTTGCAAAATCCATTCAATGACTTCCTGCAACACTAATCCTTAAATAAATCGTGCTACATGAACCCTGGAACTGAGCAAGTTCTCTTTATTATGGTGTGAGAAAATCGTGATCAAAAATTGGAAGCTAGAATAATTTCTCAGAAAGCCAAGTGAATTCTCTGTTTAAAAAGCTTTACTCTTAGAAACTCAATTTCATTGCTCAGAGTCACTGTTTTCCAGCATCTGTGAGTATGGCCCTGACTATTACCTCCATATCCATCTCTCCATCTTCTTACGCTTATCCGTAGTCGGGTCACAGAGGCAACAGGTCCAGGAGAGAAACCCAGACATCCCTCCACCCAGCGACACTTTCTAGTTTGTCCTGGGAGACTCCGAGGTGTTCCCAGGCCAGAAAGGATACATAATCCCTCCAGCGAGTCCTGGGTCTTCCCCGGGGCCTCCTACCAGTGGAATGTGACCGAAAGAATCTCATTCTTTCGGTCATGATCCACACCTCATGACCTGACTATCAGCAAACAAAAATAAGGGTCCTCTCTACAGTCCTATCTGTTGAAGCTAAAGACTAAAAAACTCCTGAGTGATTGATAAAACCCAAACATTAATAAAACAACCTGGGGGTCGTACCTTTAAAGTCAGACCTTAGTATGTCAAAAAATCTTGTTTACACTGCAGAGGAACGCATTGAGGAGAAACATGCTGATTCTCTTCCTGTTTAAAAGTGAATGACTAGTCATGCACTTTAAAAAGTGTAAAATATAAGAATATATCTAAAATTCAGTTAATCAAATTTCCTTCAGTGGAATTTTATCTTGTGTCTTCCCCAAGTATCTTTCCGTGTAAAACGCACACCACAAATATCACAGTTAAATGGTTTCCTTCTTGAGTGGATGGTCATGTGACTTCTGAGATGTGACTTCTGGAAGAATTTTTTGCCACATTCTTCACAAGCAAAAGGTCTAGGTTTCGTGGAAACTTCTTGTATTACAGAAACCTTTTCTTTCAGGTGAATTAACATGTGTCTCTTAAGATGTGATATTTGGAGAAATACTTTATCACACTTGTTGCAGGCATAGGGAGTCTCTCCTTTGTGGAGTTTGACGTGCCTGTTTGCGCTTTCACGTCGGGAAAACGTTGCGCCACAATCGAAGCAGCAGAAAGGTTTCTCTCCGGAGTGGCTCGTCATGTGCGCTTGAAGGTCCCTGCGAACTCTGTAACGTTTATCACAACGACTGCAGGCAAACGGTTTTTCTTCTTTATGAATTAACAAGTGCTGATTCAGGGATCCCCGCAAGGTAAACGTTTTATCACACACCTCACAATGAAATGGTTTCTCTCCTGTATGAATTCTCATGTGATATTTAAGTTGAGTTGTATTTTTAAATATTTTACCACAATCAAGACAAGTAAGTGATTGATCACCATTTATAACTACATGCTTCTTTCTAGAATTGTTTTTATCAAATAAACTAGAGGGTTCTTCACCTGAATAAATGGTCTTGTGTTTCTGAAACTGTCGCTTGTTAGGAAATGTTTTGCAAAGCTCCAGGTGGCTGAAGGTTTGTTTGGCAGTAATGTGCCCCTTACTTTTTGGCCCTAATTTAGATGTCAAAGTTTCTCTCCAACTTTTGTCAAAGTTTTCCTTTGCAGACCCAGAAACGGACACAATTTTCTTCCAATAATCAGCATCGTCACTACTGTCTTCAGTCTCAGAAGAATCTGAAGACTTGTCAACAGGATTTGTCTTTAAATTAATATTTGGGTCATGGTTTCGGTCTGGTCCTGGTCCTCCACAGTGATCTCCATTAGTTTCTGTTTCCATCTGTTCAGCAGTCGCAGTCAGAGGTTCTGTGTCTCTGTTGTCTGACGTTTTGTTTGGATGAAGCTGGAATACCTCAGGTTTCTCATCGTCTTCCCACTTCACTACTAGCTGCTCTCCCTCCTGATTGGTCCAGAGTTCTTCCTCTTCCTTCTTTACATGGATGAGTACTATGTCCTGCTGGTCCAAACTGGAGCTCCACAGATGAGGATCCTCTTCTTTTTTAATCACAAACAGCTGCTGGTCATCTGCAGGAAACACAGACAGATTTTGGTAATAATACAAAATGTACAGATCAACCTAAACTACTCGATACCTAAAAAAAAAAAAAGGTTTTGTTCAAGAAGATAAAACGTTCTGTTATTTGAGTTATCAGAGGGCTAAAACACAGAGTAGATTCAGATTATGGAGACTTCTCTCTTTGCTGTCGTGGCTGTTTGAACAGTAACACAAAACTAGGGTTGTGCCACATCTCTGGCCAATACAATACACATTTTGACACACTGGTGATAAAACAACGCAATAAAAATACTTATACAGCAAAACCAATATGTAGCGATACAGTTCACCTCTCAGTGATCATACATAAATGGCAAAACAGAATTTCAGATTTTCTGCAAGGCTGAGTTCTATGAAGGAGGCTTATTTCAGCTGTTTAAATCTGAGATTTTTCCTTCAGTCATGATCCATACCTCAAGACCACAAGTGAAAATGAGAACATATTTACCAACCAATAAATCGAGAACATTGCATTTTGACTCAGCTACACATTTATCACTAAAGATTGGACCAAAGTTCTCACTACTGTGAACAAGGCACCCCGGGGGGGGCAACTCAGGCAGCCAGTGGTACCAACCGCGTAAAAAAAAACACGGGAAAGGGGGGGCATTTTATGTCCAGGCACGGACCCGCACGGGTTAGTGTTTTTTGGGGGGGTATTTCCACCATATCCTTGAAAAAGGGGTATCTTTTTACACTTGTGCTTCTTTCCAGGCTGGACTGTACTGACAGATTGCGAGTAAATCCCCCCTCCCTACAGTTAGTTTGAACCGGGGGCGTGGTGGCAGTAGGGACGTTCGGGAGGATTCCCGAACCGCCGGTCCGTTCAATAATACCAAATGCAGCTAGACTGTTCTCCTTGCTGTCGCTCAGTTCCTGCGTGGCACTGCCCCCGCAGGCGCAGCCGGGGGAACAGTTAAACACAATGAGAGCAGACTGCCCCAACTTGAGTTAAAAAAAATAAGAAGGTGAGAGGAGAGCGGGTAAAATGAACAAACATGTCGAAAAGAAAGGAGAAAGAAAGGAATGGAGCAGAAAAACTAAGGGGCAGAAAAAGAAAAGGTTAGAAGAAGATGCAGCCAAATTACCAGACCTTTTCCGTGGTGGAGGGACCAAAGTCAGACAGACAGTGATGACAGCATGAGTACAGGTTATCAAACACTGTCTACAGGTTCCTATCATCCAGACTTGGTTTGGGTGTTTCTGGATGTGTTCAGGGCTCTCAGAACATTAAACACAACATAAACATTTAATCTGCTTCATCAACTAAAATTAACACTAATCCATGCTGACCAGAAAAGACACATTTAAATAAAAGAAAACATATTTCAGGAAATAGTCTGTTTTTTTGTTCTGTTTCTATTTTTGCTGAAGAAAATTACATTGCAGTGAGTAAGACCACAGTGTGTGTGTGTGTGTGTGTGTGTGTATAAAACTTTATGTTGTAGGCTTCTTTGCATTGAATTCTTTGCAAAAGTCTTATAAAACATATCATTGCTTTTTTTATTGGTAGCTAAAAAAAGGCCAGTCAGTCATGGAGTTTGATGCCAGTCACAGAAGTGAAGAGGAAGGAACAGATGAGGAGGAGGAGATGGAAGAGAAGGAGAATAAGGAAAATGACGAGAGGAAGCAGGAAAGAGGAACAGGGACCACAAAAAAGCAGAGCCAGGTCCATGTGCAGGACTGTGTTTATGATGGGTCTTTGTGTTAAATTATATTAACCTCTTAAGATCTGTGGCCTGTAGTCTAAATCTAGTCTTTCTGACATCTGAAACAGGCTGAAAATTTCACAGTTTACCTTCAACATATGTTTTTCTTTCTCCTGACTGATCTATAAATGAGTTTTATCCAGTAAGTATTCACACTCTCTAATCTGGTGCATCTAAACTGATTTTATTACTTTTGTTCATGTCCACAAATGTGTACAAGGTACAAAAATAAGTAAAATCTGCACCTTTAATCTCAAACTGACAGAAGACTCACTCTGAATAAAACTATTTAACTAGATCTTTTTGGAGAAAGTGAAAGTATACAGTATGTTTGAGGGGAAATTATGGATTTTTTTCATGTTAAGTGTGAAAAAGACCATTTTGGACTAGAATGTTGTGGTATTAAGAGGCAACTCCAGTCACACAGAAACATTCAGCCTGTATCCACCTCTGCAAGTTGTTGGTGGCTTTTTGAATTAGACATCTGATTTATTTTCCAGTGTCAACGAGACATTTCTAATCTTCATTATTACTGATTTTCTTTTCATGAAGATAAAGCAGCACAAGATACAGAGATAGATGGATGGATCTTATAAGTCGCACTTCAGTTGCAGCTTAGTTTATACAACTCTGAAGTCAAAGTCATTGAAATACAGAAATGTGTAAAATAGGGAAAAAATGAAATGCAGTGTGATATTTGAAGAGGTGTTTTCTTACAGTTCATCGGTGAAAAGGGTACCTTTTCCAGGTAGTCAGTAAAAAAGGGTGTGTTTTCAAGGCTAGGTCAGTGAAAAAGGGGTATAGTTTTCACAAAGTCTTTGGTCAGTGATTGGGGGGGGTTCAGAAGGTCATGTATGAGGATGGCGCTATGTAGTTAATATAGAGTTGCCCCCCCAGGCAAGGCACCCATCTGCTGATCCAATTCTAACTCAATGCTACAATCCCTCGTGAAGAAGGTTACCAAATACTCTCTTCTGCTTCAATGAACAAAATGAGTTTCCCAAGCTATTCTAAAATGAATAATTGATCTAAAGTCCATTAATAATCACTTACAACCCAAAGGGCAGGGTTGGGTCACTGGCCTAGTTCTGCTTCATGAAGTAGCTGACTAAAGCTTTGCTGCAGTTTGGACAGAGTTAATGAAAAAGATCCACAAAGAGTGGGAAAGGTTGACAGCTTGCAAACAGCAGTCTATGTTACCTGGCTGCCATTCTGTGTCGAGTCCACCCAGATCTGAGTTGATGGTCGAAGGTTCTGAGTCTCTGTTGTCTTCGGTTTTGATTGGATAAAGCTGTAATACCTCTGGTTTGTCATCGTCTTCCCTCTTTACTGTTAGCTTTTCCCCCTCCTGATTGGTCCAGAGTTTGTCCTCTTCCTTCTTTACATTGACAAGTTTCATGTCCTGCTGGTCCAAACTGGAGCTCCACAGATGAGGATTCTCCTCTTTTTGAATCATCAACAGCTGCTGGTCATCTGCAGGAGACACAGACATGTGTAACTATGATTTTTTAGAACAAAAAATACAACATACTCCACCCACACGGAGCAAAGTTATTCACCCTACTGCCCTCAGGCAGAGGAATGTTTTTTTTTTTTTTAAATGGACAGCAAGGCTGAGAAAATTGTTCTTTCCTGAGGCTCTAAAGCTCATAAATTCTGTTCCTCCAGCTAGTAGACTCTGACTACATGATTAAAGGAATTTATTAACAACTTCTTGTTTCTGAATGACTTTATT
This sequence comes from Cynodonichthys magdalenae, assembly GCA_031762555.1. Classification (NCBI taxonomy): domain Eukaryota; kingdom Metazoa; phylum Chordata; class Actinopteri; order Cyprinodontiformes; family Rivulidae; genus Cynodonichthys; species Cynodonichthys magdalenae. The sequence goes on along the minus strand of JARVJO010000125.1, from coordinate 3,609,366 downwards.
TATTGAGCACTGGCCTTACTAATAAATGTCGTTCCGTTTCACAGATCTGAATCATCAAGGAACTACAAATCTCTGAGTGCGCTCTCTAAAGGGCACACGGGTGCAGTATTGCAATGATAACTTTTCAATTCGTCAACACAGTGTATGTTAATACCTAACTAATCTTATGAAGAAATAATAATTTACAAACGATTTAGTTAAGCAGAACATACAAATCCCAGCTCATACTACAGATGCTTCCTACGGAGCACGTTCCTTAGTACCCCGTTATGCTAAGCTAGGCTAACAATTCGTTGTTTCTTAATGCGTAGAAAAGCTCCGCATGGATATGTCATTATTCTTACCAGATGTTTTGTTTATTCCATCATCTCCCAGCTGATAAACGCTGAGATATTTCATCCTTATTTTCTTCTCTGGAGGCAGACTTTCAGTGTTCTGCTGAAGACAATCATCTTCTTTCATCATGTCCCTGTACTCTCTTGGTGCAAACCTTGAGACTCGATTGAGCTCAAGTACACCCGAATCGATTTCCTCATAATGTAACCGAGAACACATTTTTGTGAACCCTACGGATTTGTAACCATAGCTATATATATAGAATTACTCCTTTTATTAGTCTATGTTTGTAACCATAGATGTTTGTAACTATCGAAAAGACTGTTCCGGAAGCACGAGCTGTATGTCAGTTCATTTGCGCGTGCGCTGAAGGAAATACTTCCGGGATGATTTGTTTGTTTTTAGCATGTAGCATTTCGCTAGACTGCTTGAATGATGACAAAATTCGTTTTGAGTCTTTCGTCACCTGCAATGTATCATAGAAAAGGGAACTTTTGCATCAGATTGTTATTCCAGGCAAAAAATCTGTCATGGGTCCACCAGAGAGCGTATTGACAGCACAAACCAGTCCAAAAAACAAATTTTTAATGAATTAAACGTAGTTTTTTAAAAGTATGACCATTATCATTCATTAAGGGAATTATAATTTTTTTAGGAAAATAGGTCCGTTTAATATTTTGATTATTATCAATAAATATGGACCATTAAATTCAGTTTCGATTTAGTGAAATTTTTTTTAAAACCAATCCATCCATCCATTATCTTTTACCTGCTTCTTTCTTTCAGAGTCACTGGGGTTACTGGTGTCCATGTCTAGCAGTCAATGTGCAAGGGGTGGGGTACACCTAGGATATCCTGCAAGTCTGTCACAAGGCCAAACAACCATTGACTCACACCTTGGGACAAATTAGAGTTGCAGGTTAATCTAACATTCATGTTTTTGGTCTGTGTGAGGAAACCAAAGTACCTGGAGAAAACCTATGCATGCACAGCGAGAACATGCAAACTCCACCTAGAAAGGTCCCTGGATGGTATTCGATTTGGTAACTTTCTTGGGAGGCAACAGCTCTACCAACTGAGCCACTGTGTTCCCCTGCATTTAATTTCAAATTATGCAAATACAGTTTCAGTATGAACAATTCAAAATCAGTTTCTGATCGCACAAATTGCTTCCCTTAGAAATAGGCTGTGAAAAGTACTCCATTACTGCTTTCATAGGAATTAAAGTAGGATCATGTTTAATTTAGCTGCTTGTCATTACTTAAGATTTCATTAAAATTATCATCACTTTAATTAATAAGCTATGTTGAATTTGACTGTAATTGAGAAAGCTGTGTATGTAAAATAAGAACGTTCCCAACAATATAAATCAAGACTATATTAGATTTTGAACAGCAAGAAAGGGGTAGGAAAAAATAAGTTTTACTTCAACCCCTTTTCAAAACATATGGTCTTGTAAGTTGCCCAATATTCATATGTGTTTGTATACATAATATTTTTGTTTGTTTTATGTCTGTTTTGAAATAAGGATTCTATTCTATTCTTATTTACAATTGGACCAAGAAGCAACTGAATAGCACAACAAATTAAATGGATAAAGACTAAGCTTAAGCATTTTTGTACTAAATTTTAATGTAAAAAACATATATACAGGTGAAATGTAAAAAAGCTGAAATGGTTTTAAGTACCTGGAACCAAGTACTAAAATAAATTAAGGAAACTATGTTTGTTAATTTAAAGCCTTTGAGTTTTGGATGCATAAAATCTGAGTGTACTGTTTAGTTAGAAAAAACAAAGAGGCTTGAATCGATTTAAAAAAATCTTCAAAAACACAAGTATTTAGAAAATAGAACATAAATAAATAAAACAAATACAGTAGATTCTGTAAAGTTGGTCAGCCTTTGTAATTTTCCATTCAATGGTAAAAAATAACCACTCATAATGTGCAGAAAAAACAACCTAGCAAATCATTAATGTGTGTTTAGAAAATAAAAGTTTAAGACAGTTTGAAGATTTAACTGGGTAATAATGGTTTTTAATTATTACAGCGTGTCGCAAAATTATTATGTAAAAACATGATTCTGCCTTTAATTCAGATGTGTTTTCTGTCTATTTTGGAAGAAAAGATTACAGAATAAAAACTTTTGACTGCTCTGAGTATTTTTGTGGGAACTAAATTCTTGAAATGAGAATATAAATAAAGAAATCAACATATTTGAATAGTCAACATCTACAGACTATTTTATTTATGTTTACCTTGTAGCGCTGCTGCTGCTGCTGCTGCTGGAGATACAATCTACATCACTTTCAGTGGATTTTGCGTAACCCAAGCTTAATCTGTCACTGTGACATAATCTGCGACCAAGAGGAAAGTCTGTTTCCAAGCATACGTGATCAACACCGTGTATTGAGACAGGTTCTGACTCAGACTCTGACTCATTGTTATTCCATTTTCATTAGTTAAAATGTCCTAGTCTGGAGCAGGATGACTGTGACACTCAGAGATATTTTCCTTCACAGTTTTTCTTGAGGTGTTTATTTAAAGAGGATCTAATGTCACCATGACATGAAACTGGTTTTCCACACATTAAGATCTCATTCACACAATTCATTTTTTTCACTTGTTCAGTATATTTTTCACCATTCCTAACTATTAAAATAATGAAATTCCATGCCACACCACTAGGTGTCGATAATGTGTCAACATATCCAACTATAGGGAAAGAAGAGACTTTGCTTGGCTACCAGTTTTGCCAAAGATTTTTATTTCTTCTTTGATACTATTTACAAATTTCTCTCAGTTGTTTACCATTTCAGCACACAATCATAGTTACATGATGTATCAGAGAGCAGACACTGAAAAACCTATAAACATTTACATTGCTATTTTAGTTTCTCTCATAATGTGATAGTGTGCATACATAAAAATACACCACGCCATTGTTTCTGAAAAATATGAAAGCATAGCACTGTCACATTACATAAAATTATTGTTGCGTTGTATATCGTTATTTTGAGAAAACTATATAGAAAAAAAAGGAAAAAAAGATAAACATCTCGTTATAACATGTTATGTTTTATACATCACTTTCACAGACGTTTGATTGCCTTGATGACATAAAGCATAATAGAAGATGGTTTTCTCTTTTTCACGACATAGTTTTTTTCATTTCTACGAGACAGTTCTATCATTAGAACAACAAAGTTTTCTCGTTTTACCACCTAGTTTTCTCATTTTACAAAACAGTTTCTCCTTATAACGAGATACAGCTTCAAAATAATTTTATCATGTAACAGCTCTATGCTTCCATTTTTAGTTTGCACTGAAAACATTAAGAACTGAGCTTTTATTAAACTTTCACTTTAAAAATGTTAATTGGACAGGAGGTGCAAATATAGTAGAGCATCTCTGTTGACTGTGCTGAGGATAAGGAACAAGCTCTGGCTTTGATTAAACAGGGACTGGATAGCTTTTAAGCAACCTCAGCACCCCAATCGGGATGCCTTGGGGAACACAATCATAAGCCTTCTCCATATCCCTAAAGCACACGTAGGCAGAATGTATATCCCAAAACCCATTTGGCAACTCTCTAAATATCTAGTCCACAGTTTTTTGACCAGGGTGACGATCACACTGCTCCTCCTGAATCTGAGCTTTAACAATCAGTTGGAGCATCTTTTCCAACTACGTGACGTAAACATTTCAAGGAAAGCAGAAAAGTATGATCCCTCAATAGGCGTAGCCCCATGCAACATTGAGCAGACGTATCTATCATGACAACCCGAGCTTCCAGCATCTGAAGGCAAATTTCATCCACCCCTGATGATATGCCACAGAGGAGCTTTTTAACTGTGACCATTGTTACTGTCTAATTTGATAAATCTGGATCCAGCTGTAATGCCTTTGCTGCTCAGCAGATGTCTGACTTGTAACAGATTTGGTGAGTACTCACAAGCAGCACTACCTGCTCCTTGGGGCATTTTAATTTGCTCAGTAATGAAACGAATGTGGTTCACTTTTTACTTTAAAGTAGCTTTTTAATTACACATCACATAACACCTTTGTCTGGTTAGAAGTGCTTCATGTGAAAGTTGAGGAAAATAAAGGAGAATCTATGCAGAACTGAATATTATACCTAATATGCAGATGTAAATGGTTTGTGTTTTTTCCTACTATTTTTATGGTGTTCAGCACAAGTTTATCATGTTACAGCTGGAGTGTCTGCACCAAATGTGTGGCTGTTAGAGTGGAACCTTGTGATCTCAAAAAAGAGATTTCATTCACTACACAAAAGAAAACTGTCATGCCTAGAATAGAATAGAATAGAATAGTCTTTATTGTCATTACACAAGCCTGTACAACAACATTGAACATAGAAAGACACGTAGGACAACAGCAATACATATAGCATATATACAGAGACAAAACTAATAATAAAGAAGTTATTGCACTTTGGATGTTTGCCTGGTGTTTAGAGTCTAGATGGGCCATTAAAAGTAACTGTTTTTGAGTCTGTTAAATCTGAACAAGTGGCTTTTAGCCAATAAGTAAGTATGAAAATACAAAATTCTGCATGGCCTGCACTACATTATTGAAAATGATGGGCCATGATTTAAAACAAATGACATCGTAAAACAAAGATGTATGAATTACTGATCACAAATACATAGTATTCAGTTTAACTGCATTTGAAATTTGATTATTTTTTTACAATTTTGAGTTGCTAGCTCATTTCTAACAGTCTCTGCCCAAATGGTTTAGGAACTACATCACTATGGGGCTGATTTCATAATCATGTG
>JARVJO010000125.1:3591706-3604130 GCA_031762555.1 Cynodonichthys magdalenae | reverse complement strand
ACCAAAATAGCATTGATGCTTCAGCGACGAGCTGATCCTTCACACCACCTTATGAAGCCCAGGAGTTGATGAGTCCAATCCCCACACAGGTGAGTCAATTAGCGCTGCCAGCCAATCCAGAGAGCAGAAGGTGAAAACAAACACCAAATGCCTTACAAAAAGCTAAACATGTCATCACTGGTCAGGTTGGGGAGGGGGCCAGAGAAAACTACTGAGTCCGACTCATGTCTGTCTTATTGTGTGACATCATTATTACACGGAGGGAATGTTTTTTTCCTTGAAGAGAAGATCCCATGGTAAATAATAATTATTCCTCATAACGTTAAGTTCCGAGAGTTGTATGGGGATTCCCTACAATTCCTTTACATCTCCAATCACGGAAGTTGAACATAGTATTTTGTTGCAGGATGTCAGGATTGTTCCAGATGAGTGTTTGTCTGCATAGGATTACTGAAGACTTTGTCATTTTCGGAAAATCCTACCATGCTGCCAGAGATGAGCTGATATTGATACTTTTAAAGCAAGCATGTTGTTTTGTTTGAGCTAATGAATGGAAGATCTGAGATCCTAATGTTATGGCATAATGTCTGTTCTTTGTCAAGCCAAGATTCCTCTAGTGGGCTAGGATTTAACCATTTTGAGATGTATTGGAGCTTGTTAGCTAAGAAGTAATGATAAAAGTTGGCAAGTTCTAATCCTCCCATGTCTTTAGTTTTCTGTAGTGATTTTAGTCCAATACGTGGAGATTTATTTTTCCAAAAAAATTTAGAGATGGAGTCCAGTCAGGTGAAGGTTTATTTGGTATCATTGAGAATAAATTATTTATTCTGGGTAGCACCATCATTTTAAATGAAGTAAGTCTTCCCATAAATGATATGTGTAGAGATTTTCATCTGGTAAACTCATCTTCAATTTTCTTTAAAAGCTGGATGTGGTTTAGTTTTATTAAGTCTTTCATCCCATCCATCCGTCAGTTCATTTTCTTCCTCTTATCCAGGGTCGGGTCGTGGGGGCAGCAACCTAAGCAGAGAGACCCAGACTTCCCTCTCCCCAGCCACTTGGGCCAGCTCATCTGGGGAATCCCAAGTCGTTCCCAGGCCAGCTGAGAAACATAGTCCCTCCAGCATGTCCTGGGTCTTCCTCTGGGCCTCCTCCCAGTGGGACGTGCCTGGAACACCTCACCAGGGAGGCATCCAGAAGGCATCCTAACTAGATGCCCGAGCCACCTCAACTGGCTCCTCTCGACGTGGAGGAGCAGCTGCTCTACTCTGAGTCCCTACCGGATGACCAAGCTTTTCACCCTATCTCTAAGGTAGAGCCCAGTCAACCTACGGAGGAAACTCATTTCGGCCGCTTGTATCCGCGATCTTGTTCTTTTGGTCACGACCCAAAGCTCGTGACAATAGATGAGGGTAGGAACGACCGGTAAATCAAGAGCTTCGCCTTCTGGCTCAGCTCTCTCTTCACCAACACAGACCGGTACAGCGTCCGCATCACTGCAGATGCAGAACCGATCTGCCTATCCATCTACTGCTCCATTCTTCCCTCATTTGTGAACAAGACCCCAAGATACTTAAACTCCTCCACTTGGGGAAGGACCTCATCCCTGACCCGGAGAGAGCACCCCACCCTTTTCTGGCTCAAGACCATGGTCTCAAATTTGGAGGCACTGATCCTCATCCCGGCCGCTTCACACTTGGCTGCAAACCGCTCCAGCAAGAGCCAGAGATCACAATCTGATGAAGCCAATAGGACCACATCATCTGCAAAAAGCAGAGACGTGATCCCAAGGTCAACAAATTGGATCAATTCAATTCAATTTAATTCAGTTTATTTATATAGCGCCAAATCACAACATATATTGTCTCAGAGCACTGTACATGAAAAAAGAACAATCTAAAGAGGACGCCAGCAGATTATGTTGAATCATTTTATCACAGTCTCCAATCCTGAGCAAACCATCAGCAGCCCCCCATTCCCACCATAAACAGTGTTTGTAGAGAACCGCTTTCCCCCCCTGAGATGCCGGATGGTGGACCAGAATCGTCTCAGTCTTTTTCCATGGCTTTTCCAAACTCCTCCCACGCTCGAGTTTTTGCCTCAGCAACCACCCGAGCCACAATCTGCTTGGACTGCTGATACCTATCAGCTGCTTCCAGAGTCCCACAGGCCTGACAGCATCCCTCACCGCCCGTGCCCACCAGTGGGTTCGAGGGTTGCCACCATGACAGGCATCGACAACCTTACGGCCAAAGCTCAGGCAAGCTCCTTGGTAATGGAGGCACAGAACATGGCCCACTCGGACTCATTGTCCCCCACCTCCCCCGGAAGGTGTACAAAGTTCTCCCGGAGGTGTGAGTTGAAGCTCCGTCTGATGGGAGACTCTGCCAGATTTTCCCAGCAGACCCTCACTATACATTTGGGCCTGCCAGGTCTGACCGGCATCTTCCCCCACCACTGGAGCCAACTCACCATCAGGTAGTGGTCAGTTGACAGCTCCGCCCCTCTCTTCACCCAAACGTCCAAGACATGCGGCCGTAGATCAGATGAAACAACAACAAAGTCAATCATTGCACTGCGGAATAGGGTGACCTGGTGACAAGAGCACATATGGACACCCTTATGCACGAACATGGTGTTTGTTATGGACAATTCATGATGAGTACAGACGTCCAACAACAAAACACTGCTCAGGTTCAGATCAGGGGGCCGTTCCTTCCAACCACGCCCCTCCAGGTCACACTGTCATTTCCCACGTGAGCGTTGAAGTCCCCCAGCAGAACGGGGGAGTCCCCATCAGGAGTGCTCTCCAGCACCCCGTCTAAGGACTCCAAAAAGGCTGAGTAATCTGAACAGCTGTTCGGCACATAGGCACAAAAAACAGTCAGAACCCATCCCCCCACACGTAGGTGGAGGGAGGCTACCCTCTTGTTCACTTGTTGTTCAATCAACTTGTTGTTGATTGAACCCCAATGTACAGGCACCAAGATGGGGGGCAATAAGTATGCCCACTCTTGCTCAGCGCCTCTCAGCATGGTCAACTCCAGAGTGGAAGAGGGTCCAACCCCTCTCAAGGAGACTGGTTCCAGAGCCAGAGCGGTGCATCAGTGTGAGTCCAACTATATCTAGTCAGAACCTCTCAACCTCACACACCAGCTCAGGCTCCTTCCCCACCAGAGAGGTGACATTCCACATCCCTGGAGCCGAGGATCAGACCACCAGGGTCCTCGCCTTTGGCCACTGCCCATCATACATTGCACCCGACCCTTATGGCCCCTCCCAAAGGTGATGAGCCCATGGGAAGGGGGACCCACGTCTCCTCTTCGGGCTATGCCTGGCCGGGTCCCATGGGCAAAAACCCGGCCACCAGGCGGTCACCAATATGCCCCACCTCCAGGCCTGGCTCCAGAGTGGGGCCCCGGTGACTCGTGTTCGGGCGAGGGAACACCCAGTCCATTTATCATACTCATCATAGGGGTCTTTGGGCTGCACTTTGTCTGATCTCTCACCTAGGACCTGTTTGCCTTGGGTGACCCTACCGGGGGCATGAAGCCCTCAACAACATAGGTCCTAGGATCATTTATGTCCTAGGATCATCTCCTAGGATCCTGGGACACTCAAACCTCTCCACCACGATAAGGTGGCAGCCCAAGGAAAAGATTAAGTCTTCTAATCTAAGAGAAATATTTAAACCCAAAAATATAATATTACCTTACTGTTGTAAGACTTCAGTAATCGTGTAGTAAGAGAGTTGTTAAAAACAATTAATTGGAAGAACTGTAGATTTTAACCAGTTTATAGAGTAGTCAGAAACTCTTGAAAAAGTGTTTATCAATTCAATAACTTGATACATTTTTAAGAACCGTGTCATCCACGGGAAGCTTAAAAAGATGGTCATCTCCTTGGTAAAGAAAAATGGGTGTGTGTTTGCTGACAGCAATAGGGTGTATCTCAGTGTCTGAAATGTTGGTCAGAAATGAACTGCTGACTCAGAAATAATCTAGGGGAGATTAACAATAATGGACATGTGAGAAAAAAGTGTATTTCTTACAGTTAGGGTGAAGAGAATGCTATGCATTGCAAAGTCCATAATGACTCATGTACTGTTTAACTATATTTATGGATTCATGCTGTATTCAACCTGTCTAATTTGTCATTAGGACCAAAGTTGAGGTCACCTCCAAGAAGCAGTGAGCAATCCAGGTGGTTTGACAGTGCAGAAAAGAAATATTGAAAAAATGAGGCATCATCAACATTTAGGCCATAAAAGCTGACGATACAGAATTTTTGGTTATGTATAGATAATTTTATTATTATATGTCTACCCTCTGGGTGTGTAACAGTGTCTAGTACTGTGAAATTAATATTTTTATGTATTAATATTGCTACTCCCCTTTGTCTTGAATTAAAGCAGGCTGAGAATACATTAGGGAACTCAGGAGATTTAAGATAACAGTCATCAGCTCAAATTGTATGAGTCGCTTGTGGTCAAATTTTGTTCTGGCACAGCTATAGAAGCATTGCGTCTGGAATTGCCACACACTTTGGTATCAAAAGATCACACTTGCTTTTTTTGTATTTCTGATCTACCTACTGTATGCACTGCGCATGCTGCGAAATGCAAAACTACTTTATATCTCACTGATCTGCACGACTTAGCCAAACTGATAAGTATGGATCATGGTGAAAGACTGAATACAATGATGACTCAGATTGGTCTCTCCATTGCTGCACTCAAACCTGCTGCCCAGGTAAAAGAGCAACCCACAGACACAAAGGCTGCTATTATCCCACCTGTATCATTGGTGAGTAACCCATCACCTGTTCCAGCATCAGTCCCCGGTGGGTCAGCTCCACTAATGGCTGTGTCCAGTCCAGGCAGTGAATCACAGCAGCCATCTGGTCCCACTTCACAACCAGCACCACAGCAATCCACTCCATGCATAGATCTGCATCCACCTGAGGTCCAGCGCTATGTGGTGGAGCACATTGTAAAAAGTGAGGAGAATTGTACACATCAACAACAACTCAGTATTTTTTCAGGACATTGGCCCAGAAGCAAATTTTGAAACATGGAGGTCTGGAGTGGAATTATTATTGAACAATCCAGCTGTGTCTGATCTCCAGTGTTCAAGAAGGATAGTGGACAGTCTCTTGCCATCAGCTTGTGAAATAGTTAAGCACCTGAGTCATGACACAATGCCCACTGTGTAATTGGAGACACTTGACTCTACATATGCAACAGTGCAGGATAGTGTAGGGGGGGACTTAGGCATATATGATAACTATGAATTATTAAAGTATTACTTTAATAAACCTCGGGCACCACTTCTCCTAATTTCCTGCATTTTGCAAATCAGGAAAGAGAAGACAACCTGTAAATTAATTATGATCAGTCTCAAAAAATCAGTCCCAGATAATTGTGAGTCCTTGTCTTAGATCAGGCATGTCCAACTCCGGTCCTCAAGGGCCGGTCTCCTGCAAGTTTTAGATTTGTCTCTGCTTCAACACAGCTGATTCAAATAGATGATTTACCTTCTCAGTTTGCCATCAAGGTCTGCAGAGGCTCACTAACAAGGTTCAGCTGTGTTGAACCAGGGCAGCAGGTAAAACATGCAGGACACCGGCCCCTGAGGACTGACTTTGGACACCACTGTCTTAGACAAATCAATAAAATCTTATCAAGACACCACCAGACGGTTAATGTTGGTATACGCTCCACACACCATTTATTTACAAATGACTATAATACAATTATGACAAATATGATATGTGATGAGATATCATTTCAAACATAACCACTTGAAATAATGACAAAAAATTAACTAAATCAACGCTGTAAAATTATGACAAATGACCCTGAATGAACTAAAAGTGCAGTTGAGAATTAAAACAAACAAACAAACAAACAAACAAATAAACTACACAGCTAAAGGAGAAGTTTAGTGAGGTGAGAGGGATAATTTAGAAGGTTATTCTAAAAGTGAAATTTAACTACTGGCGTAGATAAATTTATAAGGACTTTAAAGGACACTGTAAAGTTATGTTTTACCAAAACTCATACGAATGTCAGAATCAACTTTCTCTCAACCTCTATTCACCTTTCATCACCAGCAAAAGTTCCCAGGTCCTACGCTGGTTCTGCTGCATTAGGTACCAAAGCGGCGCTTCGCCAGGAACAGGTCAACTCTGGATGTAGTCTCCCAGGAGAGAAACCGTTGTTTGGCTGCCAATTACTCGGCTGGACAGGTCCAATTCACCTTTAGTCCTTGCAGTCAGATGGTAGATGCTGGAAAAGGTGGAAGGGTTTTCTGTCCAGGATGCATCGGGTAAAACTGCAAATTGATCCAGACTTTGTAGGGAACAGATTAACGACGAATGTTGAATTAAAATTTGCTTAATTACTTTGCTATAAAGTGAAGCTCATGTGTTGAGCCGGTGTGGAACTTAGGGTTTCATTTCTTAAGGAAATTACATTAAAATGGCACCAAGGCGGTGTGTTTCTGCTCGTGGCTATGTCCTGTGGAAGCCATGGGGTGGCTGACAGGGCAAGGCCTACAGGAGATCAGGAAAACTGGGTCTCTTGGACTGCAACTCTCTCATTTTCTTCAACTCGTCTATTTTCTTGTAAGACTGCTCTAAGAATGAAGCATGCCAATGTTTAACTGAAAACATTGAGGAGTTTTTGGCACTTTATTCCAATCAGAATATTACGTGCTAGTAACGAGGTGTCGACAGGGATTGAACCAATCAGGATTTGGAGGTTTGGTTTTCTTCTAGGAGACAAAGAAAGATGGGTGTTTCCTAGTTTAACCATATCATTAAGAGAGGGGGAGAGTTGACTCTAAGCCCTTTCTAAAAGTGATAAAACCTGGATTTAATCTTTAAAGTAACTTAATAAAAGTACACATTCTTTAAGACAGGAGAAACTTTAGTTTAGTTTAACTTAGTTTAACCAGGAAATAATAAACAGTTCTGAAGAGAAATTATTAGTTATTGAGATCAAAACATTTTAAACTGTTTCCATCTATATGTATGAAAAACACTGCCTTAATAAAAGAAATAGTTCTTAAATCTTGTGATAAAGAAACAATCTTGTTGTCATGTAAATATGTAGCTGTTAAACAGAATACAAGGAAACTTTAAACTTTGTTTGTTCATAGTTTTAAAAGAATAAAGACACTTAGTCAGGAACTCTGCACTCTGGATTTCCTGAAAGAAACATTGTTGTTCTGTGCAGATTAGACAGATATAAAATAGACATTTTGGTACACAAACAAATTTCTTTTCTTTTTCCACAAACAATGCAGAAAAATGTTTAATTTTTGGTTGACTTTCTTCAAGCTTAAAGTTTCTCTGTGAAGGAAGGTATTTATGGCCCTGGGATAGATAAAAAAGAGGCCCAGTTTCTTGAGGAAAGACAGAGATGTTGGACTTTTGGTCTCTCAAAGTGTAAATTAAGTCAGAACTACACAATCTGACATTTTAGGTTTCAAGGCGCCTCAGTGTCAGAGTTCTGTAGGATTTACATTGAAAGGTACTGAAAGATCTTCTTGTACCAGTTTCTCCCACTGATAATTATCAGACAGATGTGCTTAAAGTTTGAAATGCTTATTTGTCTATCAGAGTTGCATTTTGCTGTTCGAACAGAAAGGGTTCCTCAGCGGATTGTGCTTGATCGTAAATCAGAAGTCTTGTTCAGGAGTGTAGAACTGTCTAAGTCAAAAGTTCAGGGGGACTCATCTCTGAGTTCTTGTGAAGGCAGAGTTAACCAAAATATAGTAAATAATCAATTTTCAGCAGGTAGGCCGTCCCTAAAATGGTGAAAAAATATTTGAAAAATTTATGTATACTTTCCAAAATGCTGGAGAGAAACCATCAACCTACCTTCAACGACTCCAAGTCACATTCAATTCTGCTATGAAAAAAGGAGGTGTGGCAGAAGCGGATGTTAACCACCAGTTACTGCACCAGTTTTGTCGTGGGTGCTGGGATGACAAGTTAATATCAGAGCTCTAGTTAAAACTGAAAAAAGTCAAAGCACCTACCTGCGCTGAACTGCTACTGCTATTACGCACAGAAGAAGACCAGGACGCTGCAAAGGCTGTGCATATGAAAAATTGTTGCAAGACTCCAACATTCAAGCAGCACCTTGCAAAGCCTGAAAAGTTTTCTGCACAATCATCTCCCAGAACCTCATCTTACCTCAAACCAGGCTACTGCTTTGGATGTGGAGAAGATGGTCACATAAGACCGCAGTGTCAGAATTAACCCAACTCAATCCTTGTTGCCAAAAAGAAAAAACAGCATGCACAGAAGCAACAAACCACTTTTCATCAAAACCAGTTAAACTAAGGCCGGTGCCTGTTTAGGGACAAACGGGGGCCAGAGACCAAACTTGAAAGAAAGTCACTCAGTGTGCAGAACAGTCTACGGAGAAGAGAAACTTGGACCGATTGCCAAAGGGACTAATTGGCTCAAAATGTTCTGCCATTGTGAACATTTCCGGATTCAATTGTAACTGTCTGCTGGAAGCAGGTTCACAGGTGACCACCATTTCAGTTTCTTTTTATAATAAGAACCTTGCTGCCCAACCTGTGAAGCCACTTAACAATTTGCTGAAAGTGGAAGGAGCTGTAGGACAATCTGTGCCTTATTTGGGCTATGTTGAAATTATGTAGACTTTTTAGGAGCCGATTTTAAGGTCTTAACGCTTGCTTTAGTTTTTGCAGATGTCTGCCCAGAAAGCACATCACCTATACTCATTGGAATAAACACACTAGATATCTTGTATGTGCATTGACAGTGAGTTTACCACCTTCCAGCCTAGAGCTCATGGCTATAGAGCAGTGCTGAAACTCCTAGAACTACATCACAGGAAGCGTCAAATAGGAGTTACAGAAGTTGTGCGACTAATGAGCCAAACCCCATTCCTCATTCCTGCAGGGAAAACCATCGTCCTGGAGGATTCTGCCAAGATTTGCACCCAGTCTAGAGTTGGATGGGCAGTCATTGAACACCCATCTCTACCTCTGCCTGGGGGACTGTGTGTGCAGAGTTGCCTGATCACTCTTCCACACCATTCACCATATAAAGTCCCTGTAGTCGTCAAAAATGAGTCGGGGCAAGATGCCTGGATTCCACCTTCATCTGTCCTGTCCCCAAACCCAGCCAGTTGAGGCAGATGGCCACCTGTCCTAAGCCTGGTTCTGCTGGAGGTTTCTTCCTGTTATTAGGGAGTTTTTCCTCTCCTCTGTTTGCTCAGGATGGGAGACTGTGATGAAGTGATTCAACACAAACTGCTGTCTTCTTCTTTAGATTGTTCTTTTTTCATGTACAGTGCCCTGTGACAATGTATGTTGTGATTTGGCGCTATATAAATAAACTGAATTGAATTTAATCTGTTATTGCTGACATCTGAGAAACACCTACCATCTTGTCACAGCAAGCTGTTGTCTCTGCAGCCACAGCCACCAAAGAAACCAGCCTGGAGTTCAACTTTGGCGATTCCCCTATTCCACCTGAATGGAAGGAGCGCATAATAAAAACCCTGAACAACATGTCTGTGTTAGGAGTGTGTCTGTTTGTGGTTTGTGTTTTTGTTGCACTTACCTTCCAGAGTCAGAGCGGCATGAGCGGAGCCAGCTAAACACTCACCTGTCCTGGATCCTGCTGATGAGAGCAGCTGGTATTTAAGCTACTGGAAGTGATCCATTTCTCGCCGGATTATTCAGTGACACTGGTACTGAATGAGACAGCCAACCTGTAATTCTTTGAGACACTTGAGTAACCTTTGTGATTTTTTGTGTATCTTCTAAGGATACTTTGTGAAGAGCTGAGACTCACCCCTTGCTGGAGCTTGTGGATCTCTGGATGAGAATCTCTCCTTCTGAAAGCCCTCTGACCAAAACTCCTCAGTCCTCTGTCCTACCACTCTCTCTCCCCAACCTGTAAACCAAAAACAGACTTTGGAACCTAAAGACACTTACCTCCTGGATTTTCTCTGCCTCCTCCTCCGAGCCTGCCTCATCTTCAGGAACCTGTAAGAAAAGAAATATTACAAACAAAATACTCACCATTACTCTTGAGAACAATTTACTAACTTCATCATCTTCCCTTTTTCAGGACGATCATTTCTCCAATCACCCACTGTAAATAAATTCACTTTAATTTTTTCATCTCGCAATGACTCAGAGTCATTGTTTGGTTTGTCTGATATTGGGTATTCCTCCAGTTTCAAACCTTAACAGCCTGGAGTATTTGCACATCATGATATGGACTTTGGCTGTACAAACAACCTCTCCATCAAGATGGCACCATTGTGTACAGCCTGCTGTCTGTCGCTCCTGCACTTTTTTTATATTTTCTCCAATTATACTTAATATTTGCCAAGGGGAATTGTCATATATTCAGTATGATCGCAAGACACTCTTGGAACTCTGTTGATTTTCTGGATCGCCTGTAAATTTTTTACCTTATGACCAGGACTCTTCATCACCGCTGGTTGAGATTCAGGCCACCCTTCATTGGGACTCAGGACTACCTCCCAGGAGGAAGCGTCAGAAACTGGCAAAGCTGAAACATTTTGGGAATTATTTCGCCAAGGAGCTCTTGACACCACATCAAGCTGACCACTGCCTCTCCGATCTGTCCCGGACATCGAAGCCCCCTGACTTGATAATAGTCATCAGCTCAAAGTAGCAGCGCTCTCATCCACAACGGCTGTGCCGGCGAGGCGCAAATCTTCAGAAGCCTGCAGCTGCTGGAGCGCACTCTGCACACTGAAGCTGTGTTGGCTGTGGACCTGATCAAGATGGGCTTAGTTAATGCCAGATCAGTAACAAACAAGTACTTTATTCTGCAGGATTTTTTTCCCACGAGCAGGAGCTGGATTTTCTCTGTATTACTAAAACTTGGATGTCGAGGGGTGAGTTGAGGCTGGGGGATCTTTTGCCTCCGGACTGACTGGACTTTAACTTGCCGAGATCCTCCGGCCGTGGCGGTGGTCTGTTAACTATATTCAAACCAAAATTTGTCTGTAAACAACTGTTCATCCCGGTTCCATCCTCAAGCTTTCAGCAGATCCTTTTTGAAGTGGGACAGTCACCCAGGCTGCTGTGCGCAGTGATTTATTGTCCGCCAAAATACAACAAAAACTTTATAAGTGAATTCCCTGAACTTCTGGTTGAACTCATGCCTAAATATGACCACCTTTAAATCATGGGTGATTTTCATATTCACGTATATTGCAATGAAAAGCCTTTAGTGAAGGACTATCTACATTTGTTGGACTCCTTTAACCTAACTGCTCCAACTCAGGAACGTGGACATACACTGGACCTTGTCATATCCAATGGCAATTCAGTTTCTAACCTGGTTATTGGTGATGCCTTCTTCTCAAAACATAGGCCCGTTTTATTCAGTTTCCCCCAGTAAATCTCATAATCAGTGTGCTCCAACTATACGCAGTCGGCATAGCATGGCAACATATCTAGTTTTTTCTATGTTTTGTTATTAATGACAAAAAAATTAACATTAAATTCTTTTCAATTTTTTTATTATTTTGGTTTAGTCACAGGAGTTAGTACTTGATTGAATACTGTATAACTATCAATTAAGCAAAAATTTAATCAAAATATAAAAGTGAAACATGTAATCAGTCTATTTAATGATGTAATCTAGCAGCTGCAAGCTGCACTTGAAATTTTTTAAAGTGTTTTTAATTTGTGTGTGTTTTCTAAGCTAAGAATCTCCACCAATATTTTAATTATAATGTTGACAAAATCTTGAATGTCTGTTGTGTGTCAACAGCTGCTGAAGGAGTGTTCTGAGGCATCACTACTGAGCTCATATCCAATAAGAAAAGACTTGAGGAGAAATGGACAAGCATTTCATGTCCTAATATTGATTTTGAATATTTTGCCTTTTAACAAGAAAAATACAGCATTTAAAAAAAATTAATTTGTGCCCTGAATTGATGTTCTTTAAAATTTAATGTGGGGTGGCTGTGATGGAGTGGTTAGGGGAGTCATTCTGGAACCGGAAGGTCACCGGTTCAGTCCCCCGTTCAGACTCTCTCAGTTGTTGTGTCCTTGGGCTAGACACTTTACCCGCCTTGCCTACTGAGGGTGGTCAGAGGGTCCAGTGGCACCGGTCCATGGCAGCCCCGCCTCTGTCAGTGTGCCCCAGGGCAGCTGTGGCTACAGTGTAGTTTGCCATTGTTGTGGAAAATATTATTATTTGCCCAGGCAGAAACACAAGTGATCCAAAAATGCAAAAGTAGTCACAAGGAAGGGGTACTCATCTCCAAAATTGGAGGGTGTAGGACTCTCCTTGTCAGAATCGGGTAAGTTCTTGGGTGTCTATCTAGACAGGAAGCTTAACTGGAAAAGACACATAAATGAAAAGTGTAAGAAGGCAGTAA
>JARVJO010000125.1:3547480-3558873 GCA_031762555.1 Cynodonichthys magdalenae | reverse complement strand
TTGGCTCAAAGTCCTCTGTCAGTCCTTTTTGCTTTACTATTTGTGCAAGGCCTTGACAGGGCATTAGATCGACCGCATTATTACTAAAATATTTTACAGCCCGTTGATTATAAACAATGATGAGTTCCATGGTTTTCTGCATTTATGAAGAACACCTTAATGTGAATGAAGAAGTAAACTGTAAATATATCATTTCTTTCGGAGAGGAAAGTTCATACATCTCAACATGAGCAAACTTGAAAGAGAAAGTAGGGATCGGTTCTTTATTATTGTGGTTGAAGTTTCATAATTTTGTACTAATGTGCTACTTATAATGCCTTTTAAAACCTGGCTATAACATCTGTTTAATCGTAACACTTTGCCATAATTAATGTAACTACTGCTCAGTTTTAAAACTAAGTACTTTAAACATTAAGAGTCACCGTTTCTGAGTTTCTAAAGATCTAAATGACAGAGTCCAGAGTGGATCACCCTTACGATTTTTGTTTTGTCTTTCACCTCACCGTTTGCCTTGCAGGTCAGATGACTCAGCTGTGTGAGCTGATCAACAAGAGTGGGGAGCTGTTGGCTAAAAATCTGTCTCACCTGGACACAGTGTTGGGGGCTTTGGACATCCAAGAGCACTCCCTTGGTGTGCTGGCTGTGCTGTAAGTTTATTTTTTTCCCACTTTAACTTACTGCTTCTTCGCTCTTGTTGCTCTTTTTCTGTCGGTTGCATGTAGAGATAATTGTAAAGTCAGTATCTCAGTGGACTGTGACTGTTGGAGACTGGCTGGAAAGTCTAAATTGAGAGAAAATGGGGGATTTTTCAGTTGTAGTCTCACTAAGTTCTGTGTATTTGGCCCCAGCAAGCCCTGCACCTGCATTTTTGTGTGCACGATTCACAAAGCTGGATTGTAGGTCATGCACATTAATTTGTTTCCAACCTCTGCATACAGTGTACCCCCCTCAGCGTATTCATTCACCATGGCAGCTACCCCTCTGTCTTTGTTTTAATCTATGGGAATACATTTTTTTGAAATAATTATAAGCAGATGTTTTCTATATTTTTCATCCTTTATGTGATTTGTAGACCTGCACATTTAGGGTTGGTGTTGTAGATGTTTTCTTAATAACCCAGGATCTCAACACAGAAGGAATTTGAAAACAATTCTGTTCATTAAGCTCCTATAATAATTCATATATTTGCCTAGAAACACAAGCATGTGGGTTGTACTTTCACTACAAGCAGCTTCTGCTTTAACCTGAACAGAGAGTCTGTGGCATATGTGTAATTATGCAGTGATTGCAGGAGTTGGAACATAAACAAAATATATGCTATAATTAACTTGATACTAAGGGCATCACAGACCTATTATTGTTTAAGTGGCCATAATAAAATGTCACTACTGATATTTTTTCCACCTATCCAATGAGGCAGAGAAGCAAGCCCTGAGCAGTGTCAGGCTCTCAGTCTGTGCTGGTATGAACAGCTTCCTGGACAAAAGCTCTGCACTGTTCTTGAACAATTAGTGTACAGGAGATTTGTTTTTTCATAAACATTGTAAAGTTACAAATGCATACACGTTTTTGTACGGTAGTGAGTCCCAAAAGAAATACTATAGAATTTTGGAAACTAAATTCCAGAGAGTAGAAGTGCCTGCAACGACTCTGCAACTATTTTGAGAAAAAAAATTGTCTTGAATTTCTTCTGGGCATGTTCAAGACTGCAAGGCCGTATGACTCTCATAAGGATATTGAGAACCTCTTGAAAAATTTTGGAAACTTGTGTACAAATGCTGTTCCCAATTCTTCACAAACAGTCATTGCTCAGTGAGATACTGGAGTGGAGTATATATATATATTTGTGTGTGGGTGTGTGTGTGTGTGTGTGTATGTCAGTATGTATGTTTCGCCTAGTTCTGGGTGGTATGACAAAATTTAACAGTTGTTTGTATTACGGTATTATTGGACGTTTATTTTTTTTCATCACTGCTCAACTGATGTTAAAATGTGCTAATCAGCAAACTGCAGTCAGCTGAAGTTCTTCTGCAACACAGAAACTATTCCCTAACATTTTTTTACTGTACCTCTGTCTGTGTCGCGTTTTTACTGCTCTGTATTTTCTTCCCTCCCTGGTTGTAGACATTATTTGCACATTATGGGCGTACAAATGTAGCTAGCAGTGAGGGGAGACGGGTACAGTCATTTACAAAAAGACTTATGCACATAAAGTCAATGGATAGATAATGGTAGGGGAAACGCTAAGAGGTGTATTCTATATTCAGCGATGGCAAAAGTGGAAGTTTTTTTGTTTTTTTTCAACCAATGTAAGAGACAAAATCGCCACCTACTGTCAGTTTTTGAGAAGACTGCTCCCAGAGTGACTCCAGCTTGTCCTGTGTGCTGCTTCCTGCATTCGTGTTCAGTGGGGCTGCACGGAAAAGTGTCATGAAACAGTTTACTGGTCAGGCCTGATGTAATGTTCTGAACATTTTCAGGCTGTTTAAACCGGTATGGTGGTGTCTGAAAAATTCACATTATAGCGAAAATAAAAAACAGTTTTCGATATGAACAGGTATACCGCCCAGCTCTAATTTAGTTTTTTAACATTTGTGCATGTTTCTTGTTATTAGAGTGTGAGCTGTTAAAAATTAATTATTAAATTTAAATTAAGCAATAAGTTAGCTTTGTCTTACAGAGCTTCCTGAAAGGCTTTTACTGATCTTTTTCTCCTTTGATCCAGATTTGTAAAGTTCTCCATGCCAAACATCCCAGACTTTGAGACGCTCTTCTCCCAAGTTCAGCTCTTCATCAGTACCTGCAACGGGGAGCACATTAGATATGCAACAGACACTTGTAAGTCCTTGTTGATCAGTGACTTGCTGGTAGAAATGGGTGAAGTTTGTTGTTAATAGTAATATATTTATTTTGCATAAGCTGCTATTTGAATTTTTTCTGCTCTGGTCTTTTGGGTAGTCATTGAATAAAGAAAAGAACACTTTCTTCTAGGGTTTTACATATGAGGACATAGTAAAAACTGTTCTTTAGTTCTTAACCTCGAATGTACAAAAACACACAATATATTCCACCCCTCTTGATGCTTTCATAAGGTTTAAGAGGAAAAGCAATAGCCAGGAGCTGCTGATCAGGTGGACCCAATGACCTGATTATAATCAGTGTGAGTTATTTCTGTTAAAGAAGATTCTTCAAACTGCTGCATCATGAGATGGACTTTTTTATTTTGGCTCCATTTTCTTAAATAAATAATGACACAACAGAATCTGTTATGTTTTGGGACAGAATTAAATGCAGAACATTTTAAAGATCATGGGTCTCATTTATAAATAATTGCGTGGAAACCATACCAAAAGTGAACACACGGCCAAAAGGCGAAAATGGCGTACGCCAAAAAAAATTCAGATTTATAAAACCGTGCGCACGCACACCTTCAAGCAATTTTCCTTTATAGATCACAGCTGCAACTCAGAGGTTGCGCACAAGATCCCGCTTCAGGTTCTGCCCTCTACACCCCCACACTCAACCATCAACAGTCAATGCAAAGTACCTCATGATTTTTAAGGTGTATTTAAATTAGTCAGCTGATCGATGTCAACTAAAGCGATTGACTGGCTTAGACACACACTCCATCCTGCGTCTGGAGGATGACAGGTGCTGACAACTGCTCACGTGAACAATTTGTCTGTAATTGACAGATTTTCCCTCATTTTGCAACTTTACTAACGTTAAGAGCAATTTCACAATTTTTTTTTCAAAAACTCAGCTTCAAATTTATTTTCTCTCAGAGCCTGTGGGACGATAAAAACAATAAATACAATTAAATAAGTCAGATAAAGTGGAACTGGAACAAAAAGTGGATGAACTGGAACAATATACAAGACCAGACGATTTGTTAATTACTGGACTTGACATCAAACACCGGACCTATGCTCGAGTTGCTGCAAATATAAACACCACGGAGGACTCTGCCCAAGAAGAACTGCTCACTCTGGAGCAACAGGTAGTGACTTTTCTACAAAACAAAAGCATTGACATTAATCATGAGGACATTTCCATCTGTCACATCTTTGCTACTAAATCAGATAAGTTCAAACCATCCATAGTTATCAGATTTATAAGCAGGAAATCAAGAAATAATGTAATAATGCAAATAAACTGAAAGGAACAAATGTTTACATTAATGAACACTTAACTAAAAAGGAAATATTGCTCGTGAGGCAAGGTCATTGGAAAGCAGAAATAAATAATAGAAACTTGGACACGTAATGGAAACATTTGGATCAAAGCAAAGGAAGGGTCACAGGCAAAGATGATAAAAAGAAGGATTTAGATGAATTTAGCAGGGAATGAGTAACAAAATTAAATGACTGAAACAACTGGTGCATAAGAAATTAACAAAATATATGAACAAATAGACAAATACATTACAATATGACAAAAATAGACTCAGTCTAAAATATATGATGTAGAGGATATGATTGATGTAATTTTTTTTCCTGCAATCAAAGACGGCGAAAATTATAATGTAAAACAATTTAAAAATATTACAGAAGCTGGTCTCTCTATCATACATCGTAAGAGTACAAATGCAAATTTATGCAACATAACAGATTATTTAAAACAATTAAACAGAAAATTTAGTATAATAGCCCTTTCAATGCTAATTATTAATAAGCTGTGTATATCGATCACCAAGATCAAATATCGAGACATTCACTGATAAAATCATGGAGTCATTGGAAAATGGTTCCAACAAAACAGTTTTTTTTTTGTGTGGAGATTTTATTATTGACATGGGAAATAAAACAGATACAAATATCAGTACACATATAAACTCAATGCACACTTTTAATCTTTATCCATTGATATCAAAACCTACAAGAATCACAACCCATAGTGCTACAATAATTGGTAATATTTTTTTACAAATATAACAAATGGAGAAGTAATGGGTGGTATTCTGATGACTGACGTAAGTGATCATTTACCATCTGTGTCGCAGCTTCCCGTCTCCAAAGTGAGCGTACACGTGTCAGAGCTGGTGTGAGGGACCGCACATTTTTACACCAAGTTTGGATTTTATAAATCGCAACTTTTGTGTGAAAAGTGGCGTACGCAAGTTTCTGGGCTCCTTTCGTGTTTACGCAAGCTTTATAAATCCGTTGGATATTTTTATGTTATGTTCTGATACGTAAAACCCTAGATTTGAAATAAAAGGAAGTTTATTTTTCCATCACTGTGACATGACTTATTCATTTTGTTGGTCACCTTATGTTCTTTAAATGGTCTTGGTAATCACATCGTGTTATTTGGTATCTAGAGTTTAGGGTTAAAGCATAAGTGTAAAATGTTGGTATTGTTTAAAAACTTTTACTTTGAAAGTTGCTAACAGAAACATTAAATGCAACGATTGCTCAATTTTACATTACCTTACACAAAGCTCAGAAAAAGACTATTCTTTTTGTTTAATTTGATACTAGCTCTCAGACTTACAGCACAATACATTTGTTGTGTCTGCCCTTTAGCAAGTTTAGTTTATGCAAATCATTTAATTCATTCATAAAAAACAAAATCTATATACGGTAAAATAAAAATGAAAAGTTGATCATGCCATCAATGAAAAGGGTGCAGCATGAAGAAAAAAAATCTTTGGTCTGCCCCTTATTTTAAAAAAAAATGACTTTAAAAAACTCAAGATTCAATAATATCCATTTTTACAAAAAATGAAACAAAAACATCAGCTATCTTTGTATCTTATTTCCACTCGAGTCTACAAATGGTGGTGTCTCAATAATTTTGACTTAATCTTCTTTTTAAACAAATAAAATGTTTTAGGGGTTTTTATCTAGTAGCAAGACTTTTCCACAGACTTATTCCTTGAATTACAGTTTCCTTCAGACTGGTTCAAAATGGAGGTTTTATAAAAATCTTCATTCCCTGAAAGTTATATTAAGTTTCTGCTCTAAACTGTCAATGTTTCAAAGTTAGATAAATAGTGCAGCGGAATTAGTATATAACAAGTTTGTTCAAATGTAAATCTTTATTTTTGGGGGGAACATTCTTTCATTATTTGTCTTCTCTTGCAGTTGCTGGTCTCTGTCACCAGTTGACTAACGCCCTTGTAGAGCGGAAACAGGTAAGGATCATAAAACAAATAGGTATTATGCTTCCAGCATGGTTTTACAGAATTTCCCGTTTCTCTGGGAGAACGTTTCTTTTTCTTCTTTTCTTCATGTGACTTCTTCTGTTCATCTTGTGTGAACCACTGGCTTTATTTCATGACTCCTACAGAAGCTTTTTGCAGCAGTCTGCAGTTACTGATAAAAAAAGGTAGTTGAACTGTCAACTTGAAAGACAAGAATCAACTGGGGCTTACTGAACTTCTTTACCAGCTTTTATAGATGCTTTTTCTTCTTTTTTTTAGCCACTTTTTTCAGTTATACTTTGTGACTTTTTTCTTTTTATGGTACAGCTGTTTAGTATGTGCAGTATGCAGTGCAAATATTCTCTCACGTACAAAGTCAAATTGTTGACAAAATTGTGGTTTTATCAGCTCCTCTGATCTTCACTAGCCTCTGCAGTTTGGTAGAAAAACCACCACTTCCTTTCACAGGACTAGTTATAGAGTTGATCTTGTTTGTGTGTTTTCATTTTGATGACCTTATTTATGTTCCTGTAACACATTTTCAACAAAGCCCATCATGCATGTGTTGTCGTGACAGTATAGTTTCATTTGCAACTTCCTGTCTAGTCCCCCTCGTGACACTTGATTTTTTTTCTTAAATCTTATTTCCATTTTCTCACCCTTCCATCATTTATTCTGCACTTAGTTTCAGAACCCAAGAGTGGTGTGTTTTGTTTTTTTTCTTTTCTGCCTTGCTCTAAATATTTTAATGAATTTTAAAGTATGGCTCAGACTGCTTTCAGGTTGTTTGGTCGTCTCAGGCACACTGCAGCAGAATAACATGGTTTCCCTCTTCCTCTGACAGCCATTGAGGGGTGTCGTCATCCTAAAACAGGCAATAGACAAAATGCAGATGAACACAAACCAACTTACCTCAGTTCATGCAGACCTGTGTCAGGTGAGACATTGACACCTTCTGCTGAACATGTTGTTACTGAATATTTTGGGGTCCTTTCCTTTATGTCATTTCAGTCTAACCAACTCATTCCCTCTTATTTTTCCCTTTTTTAGCTGTGTTTGTTAGCAAAGTGCTTCAAGCCGGCCCTGCCCTTCTTGGAGGTGGATATGATGGACATCTGCAAAGAGAATGGAGCTTATGACGCAAAGCACTTTTTATGTTACTACTATTATGGCGGCATGATCTACACGGGCCTCAAAAACTTTGAAAGAGCACTGTATTTTTATGAACAGGTAATGCATTTTGTTGTCATGTTTATAGACTTCAAACAAGAACATAAAATCGTCAGAATTTGAGACTTTGAGCCTCGTGTTCATCTGAGATCTTCCTAATTTGTCTTTTTTTCTTGACAGGCAATAACCACTCCAGCCATGGCAGTGAGCCACATCATGTTGGAAGCTTATAAGAAGTACATCCTGGTGTCACTCATTCTCCACGGCAAAGTGCAGCAGCTGCCCAAATACACCTCACAAATAGTAGGGAGGTTCATCAAGGTACAGATGACACAGCATGGCTTCAACCATGAGCCCAGGAAACATTCATTTCTTTGTGTTTGTTTTTTGGTTATAATAAAAAAAATAATTATCTACAAAGTATGATAAATATGTGATGTCAGGATAAGCACATGTATAATATCCATTTAAAGCAAATATAATTTCATGGTTAAATAATTCCATACTATGAGGCTCTTGTTTGCACAAATGCTCTCACTACGTTTAAGGATTGTGCTTAAAGTTTTTTTTTTTTTAAACCTTGTTTCTTTTTTACTTTGACAAATGAGCCAAAATGAAAGGTTGCTAATTTGACAGGTGTCCGTTTTGATAAATGCGTCCTTCCTTTGCCCCGAATTGAAGGACTGGTCCGATGGATTCTTCCCGGCCCACCTTATCCCATAATGCATTGCGGGCCAACCGGAGTATTTTTTTGCTAGTAATGGCGGATAAAACGAGAGAAAGGAATACGTTTTAAATAAAAATCTGGCGGCATAAAAATTACAATTTTCAAGCGGTTGTGTTGTTAATATTTTTGTCATTTGTATAGACATGTTTTTAAATATTGCTTTTGTCAGAAAAAAACGAGCTGGTATAGCAAAATAAACATGCACCTACAGCAGGTCCATTAGTTCTTAAAATATTGTCTTTTAGTTAATTTTATTGGTTTGTGACTTTAATAACTCTAATACTTTGATATTTTTCTCATTTCGATCTAATTTTGCATCTGTTTAGCGTTGTCACTGTTGCTAGGCGACCAGACATACGCCAGGTAAGGGTGGGAATAAAGTCGAAGACTAGACCGTTCAAATTTACAGTGACTTTCTTCTAGCCTTCGCAGTCTACCAAGGACCCGGTCCATCTCGACCGGGTAGACCCGTTTTGGACACAGCCAGAGTCTCCTAGTCTGTTGTTTGTCCATCATCACAAAGCAAAGTAGGGATTTGGAAGTACCCTCCATCTGTCTTATGAGTTGGATACCTTGAATAATAAGTGAGATACTATCTTCCATTTTGGTTTGTGGCTGCGTATAGGTGTAAGAACAGTCTATTGAATATTGGGTTGCTACATCAATATCCACGATGGCTGCTGCCATATATACATGCACACTTGCCACCCCTACATTGCTTTACATTAACAAAAGATTTATTTATGGTGACCAAGTGCCTCAAAATTGCGCGCCCTGCTTGCTAGATCCATCAATCTGTGCTGCCTCGAACCTGAAAAAAAAAACTACCACTCTTCTTATGCAGTTTAACTCATACACACTTGATTATCTTGCACCAAAAACACAAAGGGTTAACTTGCATTCCCTGTTTAATTCTAGTCCAGAGAAACAATAAAATCAAAAATTTCATTCACTAGTCAAATCCCTCAGTGACGGAATAGGCATACAACTTAACATTGGAGAAAAAAAAAGATTTTGAATAAAATGCAACTCAAGTAGAAATGCAAAACCAAACTAGGAAAAATTGAAATTGATATCTAGTGATCAGATAACGCTTTAGTATAACCACCAAAATTAGTTTACCTGTTGGCTCAGTAGATATATTTGTTTGCTGTGTGAACAAGCATATGAAATGCTTTGAAGTAACATGTTCTGTCCCCTTCTTTTCTGTTTTTGCCTCTGTCTTCAGCCCCTGAGCAACGCATATCACGAGTTGGCTCAGGTGTACACCACCAACAACCCGGCTGAGCTGCGCGGCCTGGTCAACAAACACAGTGAAACGTTCACACGAGACAACAACACGGGCCTGGTCAAACAGTGCCTCTCTTCCCTCTACAAGAAAAACATACAGAGGTTAACAAAGGTAGGAGTGCACATGTGTGTTTGTGTGTGTTTAGAAACTAATGCGTGATTTTGATAATAAGCTGTAGCATTTTCTTGGGAAAATGAGCAAACGTGCAATAAGAGCCTTTTTTCTTCTACCGTTTGGTCACTTAAACATTGAAAAAACTGTCATCAAATGATAAGAGGCTTATTACAGGCATCTTTAATCACAATAAATGGGTAGCCTAAGTTGTCCAGTAATTAAACCACTGTGTATAAAACAGTTGAAAACAAAACCTCAGGTCAGTAATTACACACAATGTTCTACAGAGTCAATATTTACACAACAAAGTCAAATTACAGAAACCGTGTGTGAAAAACCCAAGTCTATTCACTGATTCAGTAGATCAAACTTCAGCAGCACTAACTTAAAGTAATGGGCTTTTTTCTTGTCATTGTGAAGGATCCTGTCCTGTTTATTTCACTTAGTTGCTTAAAATTGTTGGGGTTAGCAGACATTTGTTTATGCACATCTGTCTTTAGTCCCAAAACATCATTTCAACCAGGCTGAACTTAACCTGGGCCGTTGCAACACAAAAGTACCTTGATCCACTTGTCTGGTCCGGACCAAAAGCAGGCTTTATTTTTTTTTGTTTGGTGCGGTTTGAATTCACATTGTGCCTTTTTGCATGCAGACTATATTTTATAAACATGGCCACACAGGTTACAATCATTGCTCCCATTAGACAGAAAGGACGGGGGCAGGACAGAGCACAGACCCAGAAAGAAAGATAACACTCCTTTTGCACATTACAAAGCATGCATGAAACAAACGTTTTGATTGGATGGTGAAATGCCACCACAATTATTGTTCCTGCAAAAACAGGAAGTGAAAGGGAATGTAATTTGAAAGAGCGAGGTGATGATGGTAAGTTGTAATGTTGATGCGTGTTTTCGGAAAATTGTGGACAACCAATGTACAAAATCCCTGAAAAGTGCTCAGCAGATCCGAGAGGAGGTCATTGTGATGCAACTGTCGAGGGGGACCAACGTGTCATAGAAGATAATCGCCAAAAAAAAGATGAAGTCGGTGAGAGCTATCGCAATTTTAAAAGATAGCCACATTCAGATTGTTGGTGTTTGTGGCACTGCTGACGAAAGCGTTTGTGCTGGCACTGTTGTCACACATGCTAAAGTTAAAGCAAGCATGAAGCAACAGAACTATGGAGTGTTCATTGCACTGATTGAAGGTGGTGAAATCCTTCAGGCCTTTTGTGAATGCCCAGCAGGGTAAGTTAGTTGACTCAATAGTCAGAATCAAATGTGTCAATGCCATAGGACGTCTCACACCATATCTTGAACTTTAGACTGATTTAGTGTTTATTATTTATTTATGATTACACACTTTACTGTTTTTCATCGGACTGAAGTTGTGACGGTGAAGCGCATGGAGCCACAGCTTTCTTCTTATAGCAGCTTTGCTCAACTTTGGTAAAAAGAGCAAGCTTCTCCTTTATCTTTTACTCAGTCACATTGCCTCGAACAATTGTACACACTACAAAAGTCACTTTTCTCCATTGCTATTGTTGGAACACTTGACTCGTACGCGAATGATCCCCCTTACTTCCGGTGAATGTGTGAAAACCGCATGTGTCACGACCAAAATGTGCAGAATGTGCAATAAAATTTCAAGAGCTTCTCATTCAGTGGCAGTTTTGCAATGTCATACTTCCAATTTTGGGACGACGTTGGCAAATGTGTGCCGCAACCCACAGGAGACGAGATGCTACACGTTCCCTGACCCACAACGGCTCATTGTTTGTAGAGCAGTGGTGAAGTTAGCAGCACTTAAGGGCTAATTGTTACCATGACACTTAACGATGGCTCGTGAAGTCCAAAAAGACGCGTATTTTATACACTCACTGGCCACTTTATTAGGTACACCATGCTAGTAACGGGTTGGACCCCCTTTTGCCTTCAGAACTGCCT
>JARVJO010000125.1:3512420-3533412 GCA_031762555.1 Cynodonichthys magdalenae | reverse complement strand
TCCATGGGCTAGGGTGGCTCACCGTGCACCCCTCACTACTGAACTTCTCTGGTATTTTTATGTACCTTAGGGTCCACGCTTTCAGAAAATGCATGTGTCTCACTGCCCCCCAGGGACCCCTTTTTGACCACACCCCTTTTCCATTTTAACCATCAACGTTATGGGTACAGGAACCTTAACTGCCAACAACTTTGCTATAAACCAACCAAATTTTATAAACCAGGTATCAGCAGATTCATATTGATTAGCTTGTCGATTTAAATGACATTTCATTAACAAATATGCAAACAATGATGTCATCTGGGTGTCAAAAGGTCACAATCCCAACAGAGGATGAAAAATGTCATATTTTATCTAAGTTTACCACACAGATCCTAAATATTCAAGATAGATCCACATAAAAAAAGCATGTTAACAATGCACTAGACTAGGCCAGTGGTTCTCAACCTCAGGGGGCCCAAATATTTCAACATCATATAAGCCTTTGTTTTACTGTGTAAGCCAGTTGAGAAAAACCCTCATTTACATTGATGACCTGGTCAATATTTGAATACAACATTATAGTCATTATGGTCTTGAGAACAAGACTTTTTTTGGGAGGTGGTTGTGCACGGCCTCGGTCCATAATAGTTTTTTTTCCCCATTACGTTTACTTTAATACTTTAAGTAGTTTTACAACTAGTGCTTTTGTACTTTTACTTGAGTAAAAAGCTTGAGTCGAAACTTCTACTTTTTTAAAAGTATTTGTATACCTTAGTATCTATACTTTTACCTAAGTAATGAATGTGAATACTTTTGACACCTCTGGTCATGATGGCAGCCGCAGCCAACTGACCTCAGACAACAAAATGCCTATAACTCAGCCAGTTCTACAGCCACTGAGCTGAAATTTGGTGTGGAAGTTGCTGAGCATGGTTCTTAACCCATACACTGGGTGCAGCATCTCTGCCTAAAAAACCATGGCCTTGTTGGACTTGACTCCATTTCCTTGTTACCAAAATATCTCTCAAACCAGAGTACCAGTTTCAGTAAAACTCTTGGGAAGTAATCATGACTGTATATCTTTTACCGACAGCTAAGTGACCTCAACAAACACAAGAATGGATATATCTTAGTCAAATGGCTTGACCAAAACCCCTCCCAACTGTGTCATTTCTCAGCTTAGTCTAAAACTCTGGCGTGGAAGAGACTGGGTCATATGCTGGGCCCTTATTGAGTTTGATTTCAGCTGTTTGTTATTCCATACCTGTGTGTGTGATCTACATTAAACAGTCCAGTTCTTCTTGACATGATCAGCCAGGTTTAACTGGGGAAACAAAATGAGAAGTGTGTCATTTCTGTGTGTGTAGATGTTTTGTGTTTTCTGTAGAAGAAAGGGTCATTATTACATGTTGGGTCTAAACCAATGTGGGTAATCTTTGCATGTTTACGTGCCTCTGCAGTGTGTGTGTGTGTGTGTGTGTGTGTGTGTGTGTTCTGCTCCTCCTCTGGGAGCACCCACCAAACACTGCTGTTTGCACAAGATCTGAGGAAAGTGGAGTTAGGAGGAAGGAATGGTTGCTAAAATCAGCGTCTCCTTCTTCAACTCATTGTTTGGTTCTCTGCTAGGGGTGTAAGAAAATATTGATACACTAAAATATTGCAATACTTTATTTCCTAATACTGTATCAGGTCTCAAAAGCACTATTGATTTTTAAATAAGGCTTAATAGATCAATGTTGTAGGAAGAAATGGGAAATACAGATGCAGTTCTCACTGTTGTTCAGTGATCTTCTGATTGCATAAATATAAACTGAATTGAATCAGATTTTATGCATGTAATTCTTTATACTGAGTTTTTTTTTTTGTTAGAATAGTTTGGAGAAAAAGGCAATATATGGCCTTGCTTAAAGTATTGCAATATATTGCAATAACATATTGTGTCCCCTGTGTCATGATATGTATCATATCACTAATTTCTTAACAATACACATCCCTATTCTTTATCTCTGCTGCCCTATTAGGCTGGCAACTCACACCCCTGCTTAGAAACACCCTTGTGTCACTTCATTTGCATTGATTGTGTCTCAGTTCTCCTTTGAAACACCTAGTTGAACCAGGTGGTTATCATCCTCTCTCTGTGAGTGAGCGTTCATTTGTCTGTTAGCAGAATATCTCATTTACTGCTGGACGTATTTAAAACAAATAAAAACTCCTAAAACGTAATCATTAAATGTACACCTGCAACAGATTAGCCTTAGGAATCAACCTAAATTAAGACGATGACCATAACCAACACAAAAATGGCCATAAGTCAACAGTTATAGATATTGAGCCAAATTTTGGTATGGTAATAACTGGGTGCTATCCTCAACAGTCTCTTGATTACTTTTGAGTCTGAGAACTAGATCTTGTGAGAACTTTTGACCAAAACTGCTATAATTTCTTTTCTTCTCTGCATAAGATTTTAGTTTAAAGTTGGGGTATTGTGCAATTTCCAGGCACATAGATCAACAAGTAACTATGTCGCTTTCAGTTGTTATGAAAATGCTGTATCAAAAATAAAAATGACTTCACATCATAGCTGTATCTAAACGCCTTGAAATTGACCTCCGTCAGGACACGCTACCAAAAAATAAACAATGGCCTCTGTCTCTTACTGTTTCTGACATTCCCACTTCAGCACGCCATCACAGCTATGGTTAATGCCGTTTACAACCTTTCATAGGAGCATTGTGTTTTGTTGTCAAAAAAGAATCAACATGATATAATATTAGTTTTGGAAAAATGGGAACTCAGAATACTGTTGAACCTTACTTGAATGATCCCATGTTGGACCTGGAAACAAAGTACGTTCTTCTGAAGAACCGGAGCAAGTACAGGGGCTTCAACTTGGTAATATATCTCCCAGTCATACATATCTCATACATATACTAGAAGACAAATTCAGATTTAGACTTAAACATATAATTGTGGAATATAAAGTTTTACACAATCTTCAGCTGGACCAAACAGACCTGAATGAAGTCTGAGTATATGGTGACAAATGAAAACATAAACTATATATTTATCCATCCGGCCACTCCCCTGGGGCAAAGACATCACATTAATTGGGAGGGCCTTCACTATCCAGTGGCCAGACCTTTTAAACAGCAGTTCTACATCCTGATGAGAAATAACTGTTTGTTGTTTAGTGAAAGGTGTTTATTCACTAATCTGTCCCTTTTTTAAATAGTCTGTTCTGAGTTGATCCATATCCCAAGTCACTCAAAACAGAGCACACACTAGGCCTACTATTAAATCACAGCTTAAGGCCTCTGTATACTCCATCTGAACTGCTGAAATTAACTTCCAATGTCGTAGTTTCATGACAAAGAGTGCATCATTCAGTTTGCAGCTTTGGGTCTTCCACCCCTTCTTTTCACAACCCACCAGGAGAACTTTTTACCCCCCTTCACGTAAGAACTTACTGTGTGATTGGTCAGAAGTCGGTGGCCATGTTTGTTTATGCTGAAAGCGCTCGGATGCTGCATTTTGCCTCAACCACACAACAAAAAGCTATTCGCTATTTGTTTCCTAGGAGCTTGGTGCGGAGCTGTGGAAGGTGTGTAAAAAAGAACACCAAACAACCACGTGACCGCATGGAGGCCTTAAATCACAATACATAAGAAGTATATAAATTACACAGTTGTTGAATTAAAAAAATAGTTAAAACATCTCAGTAAAAATATTTATGTGAAGTACATTTTAAAATCCATGCAAACAAAATAAATTTCCTTCAGTAAGTTTTGCAATAAAATCAGTGTTCTGTAAAGAAATATTTCTCTTGCCGCTAGTCTGGTGAAGCTGGGGGGGGCTCGTCTGGGGACTGAGCTCCAGGGAGGAGCTTTGGGTAAATGGGCGGCACTTTGTATGAACAAGCATTGAGGCACCTCCGAATGGCTACCACTGGATATTAAAGAATTTCTCAAACATGCATGAATGAATAAAAGCAATACTCTGGGTTTGTGTTTGATGAGGAAATGACATTATAACATGGTATAAAGGTCAAAAAGACAAGAAAAAAATGTCAGGTCTGGAAGGAGTTGGATGATAAGCATTCTTTTGATGAATTCTGGTCCCTTACTTTCCTATGCTTCCTTTGTTCAGTCCTGATGTTCTCCACCCTGCTCCTGCTGGTTGTTCAGCTCCTGTCAGCCTCAGATGCTTGCAGTTAACACTCAGCCTTGGATCACACATGCAGTGACCTTTTCAGGCCAATTGAAATTCAAGGCTTCGCCTTGATTTTTTTTTTAATATATAAAAATTTGGTGGCGGCATGGTGGCTCAGTTGGTAGAGCTGTTGCCTCTCCACAAGAAGGTCACCAGATTAAAATCCCGGTCCGGGGACTTTTCTGGGTAGAGTTTGCATGTTCTCTCCATGCATGTGTGGGTTTTTTCTGGGTACTCCGGCTTCCTCCCACACACCAAAAACATGACTGTTTAGGTTAATTGGTAACTCTAAACTGTCCCTAGGTGTGAGTGAGAGAGTGAATGGTTGTCTCGTTTGTCTCTGTGTGGGCCTGTGATGGACTTGTGACCTGTCCAGGGTGTACCCCGCCCCCTCGCACTGTGACTGCTGGATATGGGCACCAGTGACCCCTGTGACCCTGAAAGGTAGAAGCTGGTATAGATAATGGATGGATGGAAAATTCAGTTTTATCAATCAGCTTTCTTCCAAATATGCTCCTGTAAAGAGATTTAGGTGGATTTAGTTTTCTGACTTATTGTAGGATATAAAAAGAGAAGCACTTGTGTTTTGTCTTGCAATAGCAAATAAAAGTTTAGATTATCACAGACTTGAAAGTTTTACATGGAATGTGCTCTGTAGGTCTCCTGCCTTCTAATGCAGCTGATGTGAAATGACAGGGACACTTTGGTAAAAATGAAACCAACATTCCTTGAAGGAATGCACATTACCAGGGATCTGGAATGCAAACATTAAAAGAAAAAAAATTTTGTATTTATTTTTTTTAAAGGAATAATTACAAGAAGTCAGTAGATTATTTCTATCAAATCAGTGACAATTCTTGGACTTAATATATATATTAGAGACTAGTTATGAGTTGCATTCTGTTAGCTGTTTCATGTGACTCAGTAAGCAGGTCTGCTGTTGTATTTGTCTATTTTAAAACACTAGAAAGCCTTTGTTTCAAACATTCATCAACAAGCATTTGATGCCAATGATCTGGTTGTGAATTCTGCAGTTTTCTGTCCCTGGACAACCTTTCGAAGGTTCTGATCACTCCAGACCAGCTGCATCGTGGGAGTGCTGCAGCCCTGCAGATGCTTTCATATGACAGATGGGGATGTATCGATACCAGACAATCAGACACTAACATAAACAAAATGTGTTTTGGATACACAAATATAAACAAGCAGGGATATGCTTGTTGCATATTTATATCACCTTTTCATTATTTATGTGCTGTTTAGGCTTATATACACAGAGTGGTGTGTATGTGACTGGAGTAAGACTAACATAAAATATGTGTTGAGCTGAAAGTCTGGTGGGTTTATGTCACCAACCACACCATTATGTTTGTGATTATAAGTTTTGGACCTAATACCTGCCTTCATGCTCCTTTTTCTGGCATTGTTTGTTCGTTCTCACCTCCTCGTTCTCTGTCTTACTAGCATGCCAGCTCCACATCTGCATACTTTTAAACTGTTCGTATGATCCACCTCCATTAACAATCAGCCTGCCTTCTTTTTTCCTTCTCCTGTGATTTATTAAACAAAGTATAGGAAGCAGCATTATTAATTCATAGATAGTTCCTATATACTAATCCCACACATATATTCAATAAATCTAACACTGTAAAGTATCACAATAAAAAGCAATGTTGAGAATATCACTTTACTCTGATTCAGCAAACTGTTCGCTACTCATTAGGAATACAACACTGACTCTGACAAAGTTAGGACATTGTGTAAAATGTAAATTACAAAAGAATGCAATATGAAAGTAATCTTCAAGTTCTGTGTTCAAAATAGATAAATGTGTAAAATAAATGAAAGAGCACAAGGCAATTAAGCACACAGGTGAAAGTTGCAGAAGATACATTTTTTGGGGGGGGTACCCTGAAATTGGCAAAGAAGCCAGCTGAACTCTAATTGCCAGGAGATCTCAGGGTGATGGGTTAAGTCGCGGCTGTAGAGCACAAAGACACTGCAAACATGGAGACCTGTAGCTAACCTTTTAGTCAGAAAAAGCAGAAATCGCTCTTTTTGTCCAAGCTCTGTCCCCAAGTGGAAGTAGGAGGTGATTCTACGAACAGCAATATCCTTGGTTTCCTTCACCTGGCTGATGGGTTTTATTTTTCAGCTCTCCTTTCCACCGGCAGAAGCAGCTTCTCTTATTTATCCCTGTGTCCTCACATGTAGCTTTGGTAGCCTTCATCAGTGAGTGGGGGGCAGCTGAGCTGCCTGGATTTTTGGGGAAAGTACAAGTTTTCTCTTCTCCATCTTCCACTGTGTTGAGCTTTGCATTGATTCGACACATTCCTGTTTGAACATTTTTTTGGGGGTCAATAAAATCTAATTTCTGTAAAAATCAACTACACCTTTAGGCTGACATTCCATGTGGTATTTTAGATTTTGTTTATCAAGGTCTTCTCACAGTGTCAGGAAAGTGCTTTTTAACTAGACTTACTCTGCTTTAAAAACACAGAAAAAAAATCTATTATGATTTTTTTTTTTTTTTTTATTTTAGTACTGTCAAGATTTGCAGGTTTTCTAAGACCAAAACACGAGGAATTATGCTTTTTAAACTTTGTTTAAATGACGTTTGGTGCTGTTCTAAGACGAGTAAAGCATCAAGACCGTCCTAAGTTTTGACTTGTGTTGCTTATAAAACAATCCTCCAATATTTGCCTTTTTTGTTTTCTCTACCCATTTCCCCTCTGCTCTCCTTCTCTTTCAGGCCAAGTCATGTATCTGTCACATGTGTGGCGCCCATCTCAACAGACTCCACTCCTGCCTCTACTGCGTCTTCTTTGCCTGCTTTGCCAAAAAACATATCCACGAACATGCCAAGAACAAGAGGCATAACCTAGGTATGACACAGAATTCATACATGAATGTTTGCAGTGTGTAAACCATCAAATAAACCACCATAGAACATACTCCATGCTAATAGAGTAAACAAACAGTAATAGTCCTTGCTTCTATAGGTACTAATAATAGAACAAGTAATTAATAAATGTCACTTTATCAAACAGTCTCTTATTTACATCAGAGTATGCGTTTAAGGTAGGATATATGATACATGTTACACAGACTTGCCTGAGACACATTGGTGGTTTTGTAAGACATTTTATCAAGAGCAACATAGCTACGAGCTCTTATGCAAGACAGTGCAACATAATTGCAACACAGACTAAAGGGCTTGGCCTCAAGGGGGATTTAAATGTCACCTGCAAATTTGGCCCCATGTAGGTCATCAGAGGGAATAATAGCGGTGGTGAAGTGATTAATGAATGGGGAGCATTGGTTCATAGCTGATTATGAATAAGCACATTTAATATTTTTTAAGTTTCTTTCTGTTGAAAAACTAGCTCCTTCCTATACTTTCTTTGAAAACTTTTGCACAAGCATGGATCAGCTGTGTTGGTTAAAGTACGTGTTTTAGTGTTGAACCATAAAACTATTTATTTCAAACTGTGTACTAAAACTTGTTTTTAGGAATTTAACAATTCAATTTAGCTCTCGAATTGTCTTTCTTCTTCATGAAAATATAAACGATGTATTCCAACCTACTGAATTAAATATGTGCGTCATTCAGATACAATCTGAATGGCTCCAGATTTAAATAGACGTGGGTGTTTGCTGAACATTGTGGTCAGTTTTCCCACAGAAATCTTCAAAACATTACTCAGAAAGCTGAGGTAAATTCTCAGTCTTCCAGGACATGGTAAACCCATAAAAATGTTAAAATCAAAACAACTGGACTTCTATTATTTATTTAGCTAAATAGAATAGAATAGAAAAATAACAAACATTTTTGGATTGCTCAGAAAGTATTGATAAAATGGTTATTTCCTATTTGAATTTAGATTTAAAAACTAGCAACTAAAATTTGAGGCAGAAATCCAGCCTGCAACCATTTTACTGTGAGCCGACAGCTCTAATCACTGTTCCACTGTGCCACATATTCAGATGCACTTCTGCATGCACACATCGACAAAATTGTTGCTATTCCTCTGTTAATGACAGAAAAGCCCACAATGGTCTCTGAAGTAACTTGAAACTAACAAAAGTAATAGTAAATAAAAAATCTACCATAAATTAACCAGTAAAAAAGACATCTTGATTTTGAAATGTCATTCAACAGAATTATTTTAAAAATCAAACTAATAAAACAGGCCTGGACAAAAGTAATGGTACCTGTAATTAAAATGTTTTGTTGCTCAACATTTTGAACTGCAATCAAATTATTTCTGTATTTGCATTATATTACATATATAACTTTGTAATACAACACAGGTGTCTTCAAGCTTGTAATCAATCAGTCTGCCTATTTAAAGGGTGACTGGTAGTCAGTGTGCTGTTTGGTGACATGTGTACCACACTGAACATTGACCACAGATAGCCAAGGAGAGAGTTGTCCCAGGAGATTAGAAACAATATTATAGACACGCATGTTAAAGGTAAAGGTTATAAGACCATCTCCAAGCAGCTTAATGTTCCTGTGACAACAGCTGCACATATTATTTAGAAGTTTAAGGTCCACAAGACTGTAGCCAACCTCTCTGGCTGTGGTTGCAGGAGGGACATTGATGACAAATTGAAGAGAAGGAAAATGGAAATGGTAACCAAAGAACCCAGAACAACCTCCAAAGAAATTAAAGGTGAACTACAAGGTCAAGGTACATCAGTGTCAGACCGCACTATGGGTCACTGTTTGAATCAAAATGGAGTTAATGATAGACCGCTGAGCAGGACACCAACTCAGTTGCAGGCCATGGGTCTATAGGATAATGCTAAAAGCTAAAGCTCTCAGAACAAAACACTGGACTGTTCAGAAGTATCTTTCTGAGCCCTGAACTAATTCCTGTTGAACATGTATGGAAGGAGCTGAAACATATGGCGAAGGAACCCTCCAAACCTGAGACAACTGGATCAGTTTGCCCACGTGGAGGGAGCTAAAATACTTGTGGAGAGGTGCAGAAATCTAATTGACAAATACAGAAATCGTTTGATTGCAGTGATTGCCTCAAAAGTTGCACAACAAAATATTAAGTTACCAGAACCTTCATTTTTTTCCAGGCTTGTTTCATTAGTTTGAATTTTGTTTTAAATTTGTCAAACCAAAATTCAAAACCAACGGGAGATTTTCATTGCTTAACTTTTAAGCAATCAAAAATCTTCAGATGCTGTTTCTTCAGATCTAAAGAAAATGGAGGTTTAATGTTCTTAGTCCTGCTTACTCACTCCTACCTTCACAGTACTACATCAGCTCTAAAGAAAACAGTAGAACTGTTCAGATTTATTAAAAATTTATTTAGTTGTAGTAGTGCTAATTCTGTGCTTAATAATTGCAGAAACTTTGAAATCCTACCTCATTGCTGCTTGTTGGTTTGAAGCTTTCAAATCTTCTCATTCAACTCTGCCCTCCACTGTAGTTTGTGAGCCATCACACAGTGTTGGTGTGTGTATCCTTCATGTTGATGGCATGTTCAAAGCTTAGGAGCTCTGTGCATTCTGGGATATTTTTTTATTCCAGTCTCCAGGGAGGCAGCCATGTG
Organism: Cynodonichthys magdalenae; assembly: GCA_031762555.1. Classification (NCBI taxonomy): domain Eukaryota; kingdom Metazoa; phylum Chordata; class Actinopteri; order Cyprinodontiformes; family Rivulidae; genus Cynodonichthys; species Cynodonichthys magdalenae. Next base: position 3,523,645 of record JARVJO010000125.1, on the reverse strand, counting down.
CACTTCCTTATAGCAATAACTGGAAAAAGCCAATTAAAGTACTTTTTTCTGTCTTGTTAGAGTTGCGGGTGAAGTTTATATAAATATAAGAAACCACCACAGTTTGAAAGACTTCCTTTAAGGGTGATCCTCTATGCTGTGAAAGTGTCACTTTTGTCATCCCAAGGCCTTATTCTGTTCATCTCCAGCTTTCATTTTTCTTATTGTAAAGTCACTGCATAGATTGGAGGAAAACATGATGCAGCAAAGGGCTCTTGGGGGTGTCAAGAGAAAATCTGGGCTTGGCAGATGTGTTGAATTCACGTTTTGTTTTTTTTAACCATTTCTGTGTTTTACACCACGTTTTCACTGTGCTCAGGACTCCCCCCTGCTGCGCGCATGCATTCCCACAGAGTGTAATTGTGAGTTTAATTAGTTTAGCTGCTGAATTAAAGGCTGCAAAAATAAAGGGAGAAAAGGTCCAACACAGGCAGAGAAAAGACTCAAAAGGGGGCAGATCTCTGTGGATTGGCAGGGAAGTAATTAAGTCGTTTTAAGCAAACCCCTTGGAATTACCCTTCATTAAACAATCCTCCTCCTCCTCTTCCTGTTTCTCCTTCTGATTCATCATCTCTTTCACCGACCTGTTTTTTTTTTTCACTCAATTGTTAACTCTATTCTGATTCCAGTCTCATATAGGCTCATCTCCATCCTCTCCTCTTGTTCCCATGGTTACCTAATGACCTTATCAATACTCAGAAATCTTGAAGGATTTTTCTAATTACAAGTTTTTTTTCTTTTAAAGTGCGATCGTTCCTTTCCTACCTCCTAACCTTCCTTCATCCTTTATATTTACATCATTCCTGCAAAGAATGACAACTGTAGCAGATTTTTTGATGTAATGATGGACTCAAAAAATTAAATAAGAGAATTGTTTTTGTGCTGATTTATTAAATGCCATAAAAGGTCATAAATTCTACAGACTACAAAGTGTCTGCAGAAGTTGCAGTGAGCAAGAGAAGTGGAAGGATAAAACAAGAGTACATAACCTTGGGGGGGTTGTGATTCGTTGCAATTCTGATCCACAAGCCAGTCAGCTTCCAAGAAGCTGTCGAAAAGGAATATCCCTATGTTCAAGTAGTTATAATACCGCTTTCATCCACAGATATGACAGGTTTTTCGCGATCAGTTATGACAGAATATATTTTTTTATCCACACAACTAAAAGACGCCCACAGGCAGATTGGTATAGCAACATAAAACTGGTAGCTGCAGGGCATGAAGCAGGCATTGGCAGTCGAAGGAGCGCTTTAGTCGGTGTGTGAACACTTAAGTACACTTGTGACGACATTACTAAATACAGGTGCCTCCCTCTTCTTTGCTCTGCTCACGTTTTGAGTCCTTGCTGCTCTCTCTAGCTCTCAGGGCAGCTCTTATCTAGAAATTGGTGATTTGTCAGCAGATATTCCAAGCTCTGCACAGCAGCGCCTCAGCAAACTGAACCTGCAGTTAGCAGTTCACACAGATTGCACCAACACATGCCTTTATCGCCGTCTCACCATCAGATTAATGGAGTTTCCTTAGTTTTCTCATCGCTCTCTGCTCTGCGTCTGTCTGTTCAGCTATCGACCTGCTGTATGGGGGAATTTACTGCTTCATGTGCCAAGACTACATTTACGACAAAGAGATGGAACAGATTGCCAAAGAGGAACAAAGGAAAGCCTGGAAGATGCAAGGTATGACAACACTGAACACACACAGTGACACTGGTGAAATCTTTCTTTGAGTTGAAGCAGAAGAAGTTTCACAGTTTGCTGTTGTCTCTTCCTTGTGTTCACCCAGTCATGGCACCAAATTACTGCTGTCTAACACATTGACTAAAGAGGAAGTATCAAGATCCTCTCAATGTTTTCACCAAATGTTGCAGGATCCTTTCAAGACTTTTTATAAAATCTTTCAATGAAGTTGCACTCCACAAATACACATGCTTGATTTGTGTATTAAGCCTTCACAGGAATTGTACAAGAACAGCGATAGTGGTTTTAATGTTTTATTCTTTGACTGGATACTTACAACCTGACTTCATTAAACTACATCAATGTTCTGAAAAGATGTTCAAAGAAAATTATAAAGGAATATTGCCTGCTTCCTTAAATGTCAAGTATAAAGAAGTGTGATTTGATTATGTATTGGGAACATAGAGTTAAATGGTAAATGGACTGTACTTATATAGCGCCTTTCTATCCAACCAGGATATTCAAAGTGCTTTACACTACAATCTGTGCCCTTATTTACCCATTCACACAGCACTCTAGATCTCTACAAAGCTAGCATGTACAATCATCTATGGAGACTAATCAGTGCCAAACACATTCATACACTGATGGGACACACATCAGAGTTAAATATTACTAAAGTGAGCCCCACCTATCACGTCCACTAGCCTCTATAACATTGTGGAGGAGTAAACATGGCACCCAAACGGAGTGTCTGCTCACAACAAAGCAACTATTTGATTAACAGCAAACCCAACTGGATCTGTGTCACAAATTATTTATAAACTTTAGGATTTCTCAAACATGCATGAATGAGTCAAAGCAGGACTCTGGATATGTTTTTGATGAGAAGATAACAGTATAACATGATATGAAGCTCAAAAAAGTTGATTTTACATGATATTGCCCCTTTAATATTACTGATCCATGTATTTAAAAACACAAAAATATGGACTCGAGGTTATGTTATCATCTAGCTCATTCACAGCGTTCACTTTGAATTTTGTTTTTTGGTTAATTTTCTAAAGTAAATTTTTGTCTCGGATGCAAAACTTTCCACACATTACTGTTGCATGGTGCCGTTCATATAACAGTTAGTTCTTAAAACAAACAAATGAAGCATATTTCCAAGTGTTTGTCTTTGGGTTCATCTGCTGCAGGAATCGGGGAGAAGTACTCAACATGGGAGCCCACAAAGAGGGAGCTGGAGCTGCTTCGCCACAACCCCAAGAGAAGGAGAATCACCTCCAACTGTACAATTGGTTCGTACTTTTGTTCTGTTCAAACATGCGAAAAAAAGCTGGAGCTGCCCGCTGCCTGATCGATTTGAAAGGGTTTGATAGACGATGGGCAGTGTTTGCTCTTTACAGACAGACAAGTAGAAGTGAAAAGAAATCTGACGTGAAGGTGAAGCACTCATGGATATGTTGAGTTTGCAGAACTATAATACACTGTAGTGACAGGGAAAGTTGGAGCAAAGCGATGGAGTCATCTGGCAGTGTGTGGCTGTGAGGACTGCTGACAGACTTTAACACCTTGTAGCAGCCTGCAGTGATCCGCCCAGCACCATTAGCATCACTGACTCCGTCTCACATGAGGAGATTTACAGATTTGGCTGCTCATCACTGACAATGATACCTCCTAGTATTTTTCTGCTTCCTTTCCTCCTGATTTTTATCTCCTCCTTTCTGTTAATGTGTGCTTGGGCATCAGCTTTGTCTCTCTTCCTCCCACTTCATTCCTTTGTTTTGAGCTATTAATTCTCTTCTTCCCATCTTCCGTTCACTTTCAGGCCTGCGCGGTCTTATAAACCTGGGCAACACCTGTTTTATGAACTGCATCGTCCAGGCGCTGACACACACTCCACTGCTGCGCGACTTCTTCCTTTCCGACCGACACAAATGTGAGATGCTGAGCAACTCATGCTTGGTGTGTGAGATGTCCCAACTCTTCCAGGAGGTAATGGGCTCATTTGTTAGTCTTCACAGCCGAGGGCGAATGAAAGTGTCTTCTCTCACACTTTGTTCCTTCCTCAGTTCTACTCAGGCCATCGCTCGCCTCACATCCCGTTCCGCCTCCTGCACCTGGTGTGGACCCACGCCCGGCACCTGGCTGGCTACGAGCAGCAGGACGCTCACGAGTTCCTTATTGCAGCGCTGGACGTGCTGCACCGGCACTGTAAAGGTAAGAGACGACCGACTAACACCAGCATGAGCTGTTAGAGGTAAACTGATCTGTTCGTCACTTTTTTCAGTGTTCAGGCAGAGCAGAGAGTTGTGAAGTTGCACAGGATTGCTTTTAATGATGTCGTACATGCATGTGTCTCCACAGATGATAACGGGAAGAAAGCCAATAACCCGAACCACTGTAACTGCATCATTGACCAAATCTTCACAGGAGGCCTGCAGTCTGACGTCACCTGCCAAGTCTGCCAGTGAGTCTGTGTGTGGGGGACTAAAAACTTCACACCAGTTATGACTTCCAGGATTCTCGCAAAACTGAAGAGAGTAAAATTGGCTGAAATGTCTCTTTAATTACTTCTCTTCAGGCAGTCCAGCTCCTGCCTCTTTTCTGCTTAACTCTATCTTTCAGATCTCACACATCCTCTCTCTGAGCTGCTACACTGCAGCAACAAGCCTCTCCTGCCTCACTGGCTGAAAAGTTGTTCTCTAGCACCACCTTGTGCATTCATGACATTATCTGCACTTCTAAAAGAATTTTTCAAACAAGCGTTAGACCCAAACCTACTTCACTGCTTTCGCCAACCCTCTGAGTTCTCACTTGGAAACAGTAGTACTCTATTTTAAGTAAAGGTTTAGCAATCTTTGATGCACTGCACATCACATGGTCAGAGTTTGAAACTAGGATCACATGAGGAAAAAGGATTGAGTTGTAGCTGTTACGCTCAGCCTCATTAGTATGTGCTGAGGATTACTCTCGGCTGCTATCACACCAAAATTGAGCTCAATATCTGTAAAGTTAATTGAATTATAACAATTTTTGTTGATACGCTGTGGCATTCATCTTAAATCGGGCTGACTTTAAAAGTTAATTCATAATAGATGTGTATCTAATTATTATGTCCTGTGCTTCAATCAAATCTGTCTAGTGGTTCATGAAATATTTGGCTAACACTACAAACAAACAGACATGCTCTTTGATCTTCTGAAACAATAATTTATTCAGTATTTTGGATGTACACATTTTGGAGTTGTTGTTTTTCAGCCTTCCGGCTCCTTTTTAATTTACTTAATTCTGTTTTTGTTTTCTTGTTCTGAGGTGATTCAGTCTCTGACAGGTATTTTTGACCTGTTTGAATTTAGTAACTTTTTCCTTAGCATTTCTAAATGTTTTCTTGTGTTCCTCATAAATAACATTTTTGTGGGTCAATCTGTTGAAAGCAGACAAGCTTCTCTATAATGAATATATGAAATATTAAGTTTACTTAATTTTTTCTGAAACCAATCCAAATCCTTGGGCTAGTATTGTTCCATCTCACTCAACTTGTGCATTGCTACATTTTCTGCTAAGTTGTTTTCTAGTTCCTAAATATCTCAATCCAGTTTGTGCAGAGTAATTAGGGGTCCCAGCCTGCAGAGCAGGGGAGCGCAGCTGAAAAGCAGCAACGTTTACGAGTCTTACGAGTACAGAGGAGAAAAACAATCAGACAAGTCAACTTATAGGGGACGCTATAATTTATGTCTTTGCATTTCTTAAACCATAAGTCACAAAATTGTTTGGCTTATAAGCAACATAATCCCTGGACACCACAGAGTCACAATGTATAGGCCACGCCCATTTCCACCTGAAGTTTTTATCTACAGCACAAAATTTGCAAAAACTATTTTTAGCTTTTATTCAAAGGGTAAAAGTTAAATCGCCACAAAACTAACCATCCTATATGGTGTTAAGGTATATGGTGGCCAGGGGAGTCGTCCTGTAACCATAAGGTCGCCGGTTCTATCCCCCGTTCCAGCAGTCTCAGTCGTTGTGTCCTTGGGCAAGATACTTTACCCACCTTGCCTACTGATGAGGTTAGAGGATCTGGTGGTGCATGGCAGCCTCACTTCTGTCAGTGTGCCCCAGGGCAGCTGTGGCTACAATGTAGCTTACCATCATCAATGTGTGAATGGGTGAATGTCTGTAAGTGTAAAGCATTTTGGGGTCTGGAGGGATTTGATGAAGTGCTATATAAGTTCAGTCCATCTACCATTTACATATATGTTGGTAGTATGCTGATTTTAAGAACAAGTGTAAAAATATCAGTCATGGAGCAGAAATAATTAGAAATTCTGAGAAGTTTTTCATAGTAAAACTAGTGTGCACTAACTGCTATATAATACTAAAAACTACATCAGTGTACCAATAGGTGGCACTAGTGTAAAGAGTAAAACATTTTGATCTGTAACTCCTGTAAACTTAGCCCAATCAACAAAAATGTTGTGGCGTCTTAATAGTTCATTTGTACTGTATTTTTGATTAAATAAAAGTTTGTTTAAAAAATGTATTGTTGTTTATGCAAATTGGCAAAATATGCTAAACCTTTAATTACTGTTTCCTCCAAAGGTGCAACTCCAATAAGTATGAAACTTCTCATGTAGCTCCTAGAGTAGGGGCTACAAAAGATGTGAATGAAAAGTTGTTTGGTTTTTCTTTGACCGAGATATGTTTACATATATAAAAAACTAGCTTATTAGCATTACCAAAATGACAATCTTTTATGTATTTTAACATATATTCTCATTAAACTCGTATCAAACATCCAAGGGATTGCCAGTGTTTAAAAATTTCACCAAACTTAAGGGGGCACAAAAATTCACCATGTTGTACCTAAAAAATGCCAATTGCTACCAAATCTACTACACATGCTTAAGACCACAAACTGAGTTGTTCTATACAATTTAGTGAGGACCGGGAAAAGTGTTGCAGCTTCCCGTCTCCAAAATGAGCAAGCTTTATAAATCTGACCTCAGATCTTTGTCTTCATTTTCCTCCTTCCATTGCACAGAACAGAGTGCAAACATGTCGCCAATAAAAACTGCTGATGTGAAACAGTGAATGTGCAGTCTTCTCTGGAAAACCTCCACTGATTCAAACCTCCAGATTTGGAAGTGTTATTGAGCAAATGTGTCCTACTATTTACCATTCTAATTGCTGAAAGTCAAATATTCATTGCAAATGTATAAAAATGACATCTAGTTGTAGCCATCTGTGGCAACTTGAGGGTAGTTTTAGAACCTTGTGGGGTTAGCTCAGATTTGTTTGTTTTCCTTTTAGCTTTCACAATCTCTGTTGTTCAAGATGTGATGAATTATAACTGAGCCTTAAAATGAGTGGAGCTCTATAGGTCAGACATATTTCACAGTAGAAGCATTCAGATTTTTAACAAGTCGCAGAAAGCTGAACTTTTCATGACTGAATTGACATTTTTAGTAATTTTTCAACTTAGATATTGATGTTACCATACACTCTTAATGTTTTGCAGACAAGCCCATTTTTGTTCTGCAGTCTTTACACGTTTTCTACAATTCATACATAAAAGTGTACTTATTTTACCTCCTGTCACACGATGTATCTCTCACTTTTGTAGAACTTAGTTTCTTCTCAAATCACGTAATCTCACATTGACTTTTCATTGGGTCTGAGCTCAGAATTAAATGGTATTTTGGCTAATATCTCCAACATAAAACATCCACTATCCTTTACCCACTCATGTCTTTCACTGGTTGACCATATTCAGCAGTCACTGTGCGAGGGGCGGTGGTCACTGAACAGATTACAAGTCCATCACAGGGGCCACATGGAGACAAAAAGTCATTCCCTCTCACTGACAGAGTTACCACTTAAGCTAACAATCATGTTATTTGTCTGTGGGAGGAAACCAGAGTATCTGAAGAAAACCCACGCATGCACGAAGTGAACATTCAAACTCAACCCAGAAAGGTCACCGGCTGGGGTTTGATCTGGAAACATCCAGTTTTCTGTGCATATGAATTATATGTACAGAAAATATGTAATATAATTTCAATAGAGTGCAACTGTGTCATTGTCGATCAAAGAAACTACAGCTTTGTTTCTTATTAGGTTGGTTACAGATTTTACAGTTTAACACACAGATGCACTTTGAATCTGTTGTACAACCGTTTCTTTTCTTCATACACCTTCACACTCCTGTCTTTTTCTTTAAAGTGGCGTTTCAACAACCATCGACCCGTTCTGGGACATCAGCCTGGACCTGCCAGGCTCCTCCACACCGTTCTGGCCCCTCAGTCCAGGAGGAGAGGTGTCGGCCCTTAATGGAGAGAGTCACACCACAGGAGCCACAACACTCATGGACTGTCTGCGCAGGTGATATATGAGGCTAACTTCTCTAAGTGTTTGTATCAGAAGATAAATTTCAACTTTGAAGACATTTTCCTTTAAAGAGAATTAATTACGACAGTATTAAAACAAATCTGCAGGGTGTGAGAAGCAGCAGGTGAAAGAAGCTCAAACAGTCTGCTTCAGAATCCCTCCCCCCCACCTCTTTCCTGTCCAGGTTCACCAGACCAGAGCACCTCGGCAGCAGTGCCAAGATCAAGTGCAGCGGTTGCCATAGTTACCAGGAGTCCACCAAGCAGCTGACTATGAAGAAGCTGCCCATCGTTGCCTGCTTTCACCTCAAAGTAACTAATCATTCACTTTTTAACATATGCTGATAATCATAATAGTGATTGAACACAGACTTCTGATTTTGTGTTTGCGTGTGTGTGATTTTTTTTGTGTGTGTGTGTGTTTGCAGAGGTTTGAGCACTCAGCCAAACTACGAAGGAAGATCACTACTTATGTCTCCTTTCCACTGGAACTAGACATGACCCCCTTCATGGCCTCCAGGTGAGCAGAACCCAAAAGACTTAAAGACAAAAAAGAGGAACAAAAAAACAGGTGTTGTACAAGAACTGTAAATGAGCTGGAAGTTGTGGTTGTTTCAATATGAGTGTCAGATACAGAGCACTGCAAAAGCTCTGTATTTAGTATACTTTGTTTTCTGTTTATTTCCTGTTTCTCTGGAAAATTCAATGCTGAGAGTTAGGCTGGTTTGTCTGGTGCACTGTTTGTAATTCTTTGTGAGTTATATAAATTTATAAAAAAAATAAACACCAAACAAATTAGAATCATGTAAGTATTCAGAGCATTTTGCAACAATGCCTGAACTTGATCCCAGGTGCCTCTCTTTTCTTACAATAGCTGAGATATCTCCTAAATTTACAATCATAAACAAAAAGCATAAAAACTGATTTAGAAAGCCTCGCACATCTCTATAGAAGTTCTTCTAGCTGTCAACCAAATCAAAAAAAAAAAACAGACCTTGAGGTTAAAGGAAGCCTGCAGAGCGCAGAGACAGAATTGTTGGAAGGCACTGATCTGAGGAGGGGGGCATAAAACAAAGAAGAATGTCAGAAAATGTCCCACTCCAGCTGTGCAAAGCTTGTCGCATCAAACTCTAAAGACTAGTAGTGCTACGATTGTTGACCATACCGCCGAGCACTGAGACTAAATAAGAGATTAACTTCTTCACACTCTTTCATCTACGCAGATACATCAGTAACAGTTGGTGATATTACATGTGTTGTTTGTTGTGTTTCAGTAAAGAAAGCAGGATGAATGGACAGTACCAGCAGACTGTGGACCCATTCAACAATGACAATAAGTAAGACAAATACAAGTGAAAAATAAAATCATTCAAAAGTAAATAGTTCATTTAAAAACCACAGATTTATTTATGTTGGACCACTTTTAGTTGTTTCCTTACACTGCAAACTGAAAACATTTTGTAACTGTTCTGATAAATAATTTATTTGCTGCTGGAAAAGAAACTTTTTCTAATCCAGACATGATCAGAGTTTTTTGTTTCACCTTTCAATGATTATAATGTCATGTTTTATCAGTGGCAGGATCTGAATAGACAGAAATGTAGAAGAAAAAACCTGGAAACTATTCTTATTATTTTGGTTTCTACGACATAAAGTAAAAGTGGGCATGACTTTTTTTTTTTTCAATAGTTTCTAAATCAATGTTTCTGAAAGGTTTTGTATTTTGTGTCCACATGAATCCTCCAACAGCAACATTTTGGTAGCAGTACCTAATACAACCTGGTGCTTCAGTTTGTGTGCTTGTCAATACAGAGTAGCAGTAATAAGTACTTATTGAGTTAGAACTTAAATACCACACAATGATTTTACAACCACATTTCTTTTATTTAAAACATGGTGTCTCTCCTTCCATATAGGCCTACAGCCTCTCTGACTGGATCAAATCTAATATACAGCGTGATATATACATAGCAAATTTTAAAATAAATAAAAATAAACAGGATTTTCCTTCACCTTCTACAAATTTCCCAAACATGGAACTTTCACTTGAATTGTAAACTGTAACACATTCAATCCATCTACCAGTATTACTGATATTGGTATCTGTCCTGAGTGTTGGATGATTTTGTACGAGTAAAAGTACATGTAAAAATACTGGTATCGGGACACCACTAATTGAAGTGACTTGTTACAGTGTATTTACAAGAGTATACACCTTGTATATTTCTGGTACACACCGGGGGTCGAGGAGGTAGGCCCTTGGTACTTAGCAGGTACTTACCCAATCCTAAAACCCTCATCTGTCACAAATTTATCTGATGATTAAAGAATTTCCCCTCTTTTTTTTATGCATTACTGTAATAGAATTCTACATTATTATTGTTTAGATAAAGTTGGTCAGGACAGACTCCGACAACCGTTTCCTCCTCGTAAATAAAAAACATTAAAGGGGCAATATTATGTATTTCTCACGCATATATTTAAATTCTATACCATATTAAAGTAAATATGTCAACTTCAGTTGTTATTAAAATGTTGTTTATATGTTTAAATAGAAAATAAACTTGACTTCCCATCATATCCGTTTCTAAACACCTTGAAATAGGTCTCCGTCTCTTTAACAACCACCATCTGCTTCTGTCCCGCCCATTTCAGCGTCATCACAGCCGCTTCTCTCTGCAGCTCTGCTGTTTACAACGTGGAGTGTCAAAGCCAACCATGTTGTAATGATAATAAAAAAAGAAGCAACAATATACAATATTGGATTTGGAAAAGGATACATATGAACCTTATTGTCGGACCGGAAAGCATGTTTTTAAAGAACCGACGCGATTACAGAGAGGACGTTTCAGTTGGTAAGATTATTTCAGTCATCCTCACAGACACACGAACTGATCGTAATATAAGTTACAAATCTTAACACATAGACCAAACTAGGATGTGAACAAAACAACGAGTTGTTTTTCAGCTTACCTGGGCAGGTGACAATGGTGTTTGTTTACTTCTGAGAAGTAGTTAGTATTGGAGCTCAGCAGATGCAGTTTCACTCTGTGTTTGTTTACTTTGTTGCTGCCAATAGCCTGCAGGAGTCGGGGGGGGGGGGGGGGGGGTTGGGGTG
>JARVJO010000125.1:3472424-3485302 GCA_031762555.1 Cynodonichthys magdalenae | reverse complement strand
AATAAAAGACTACAAATATGGCTGCCATAAAAGACTACAAATATGGCTGCCTTTCTGGCAGCTCGAGACACAGGAAGTTATTTTATTCCACAAACCTAAACCACGGAAACGTGCGTACACCAGCCTCGGAGTTGGTGTGGGGCTGTGCACATTTCCACGTTCACTTCAGTTTTGATACATCTGGAGTTTTGCGTGGTAAATGACTTACGCAAGCTTTTTGTGTGTTGATACATGAGGCCCCAGGTCAGTTTTCAGAGAATATTGAGCTGTGTAACCCAGTAAACATAATCATTTTTACATATACCAGAGGTGCCTAAAGTGGGGCCCGCAGGCCAAATTTGGCCCATCAAGCCATTTGATTTGGTCCACCATTTTCACTCACGGTGCTGACTTTATCTATGAATTACATTGTATTATAATTATTATCATAATCATTGTATTATCACCGGTTCAATCCCCATTGACAAGCGGATTGCAGCTTGGGTGGTTGCTGAGGCAAAAACTCTGGCATGGGAAAAGTTCGGACAGGCCACGGAAAAAGACTTCCGTACAACTTCGAGGTGATTCTGGTCCACCATCCGGTGTTTTAGGTGGGGAAAGCGGTTCGCCACCAACATTGTTTATGGTGGGCTGCTGACCTCAACTTGGGACATTGTGGGTCGGTGGGCGAAATACTTCAAAGACCTCCTCAATCCCACCGACACGTCTTCCCATGAGGAAGCAGAGCCTAAGGACTCTGGGTTGGGCTCTCCAATCTCTGGTGCCGAGGTCACCAAGGTGGTTAAAAGGCTCCTGGGAGCCAGAGCACCGGGGCTGGATGAGATTTGCCAAGAGTTCCTTAAGGCTCTGGGTGTTGTGGTGTTGCATTGGTTGACGCAACTCTAAAATATCACGTGGACATCGGGGGCAGTTCCTCTGGATTGGTATAAAGGGGTGGTTGTTCCCCTATTCAAAAAGGGGGACCGCAGAATGTGTTCCAACTATAGGAGTATCACACTTCTAAGCCTTCCTGGTAAGGACTATTCGGGGTTCCTAGAAGGGAGGGTCCTTCAGATAGTCAAGTCTTGGATTTAGGAATAGCAGTGTGGTTTTTGTCCTGGTCATAGAGCGGTGGACCAGCTCTGCACCCTCAACAGGGTCCTGGAGAGTGCATGGTAGTTCGCCCAACCAGTCTACATGTGTTTTGTGAACTTTGAGAAGGCATTCCACCGTGTCCCTCTGGGACTCCTGTGGGGGGTACTCCAGAAGCATCTGGTGCCAAGCCCTTTAATATGGGCTGTTAGGTCCCTGTACGACCGATGCCTGAGTTTGGTCCACATTGCTGGTAGTAAGTCGGACTCATTTCCAGTGACAGTTGGACTCCGCCAAGGTTGCCCTTTGTCACCAATTCTGTTCATAATTTTTATGGACAGAATTTCTAGATGCAGCCAGGGTGTTTAGGGGATCCGTTTTGGTGACCTTAGGATCGACTCTCTGCTTTTTGCGAATGATGTGGTCCTATTGGCTTCATGAGATTGTGATCTCCAGCTGCCTCCAAATTCGAGACCACGGTCTTGAGCAGGAAAAGGGTAGGGTGCTCTCCCCAGGACAGGGAGGAGGTCCTTCCCCAAGTGAAGGAGTTTAAGTATCCTGGGGTCTTGTTCACGAATGAGGGAAGAATGGAGCGGGAGATCGATAGGCGGATCTGTGCTGCGTCTGCAGTGATGCAGGTGCTGTACCGATCTGTCGTGGTAATGAGGGAGCTGAGCCAGAAGGCGGAGCTCTCGATTTACTGGTCATCTATGGTCACGAGCTTTGGGTAGTGACCAAAAGAACAAGATCGATACAAGAGGCTAAAATGCGTTTCCTCCATAGGTTGGCGGGGCTCTCCCTTAAAGATAGGGTGAGAAACTCGGTCATCCAGGAGGGACTCAGAGTAGAGTCGCTGCTCCTCCACGTTGAGAGGAGCCAGTTGAGGTGGCTCGGGCATCTGGTTAGGATGCATCCTGGAGGCCTCCTTGGTGAGGTGTTCCGGGCACGTCCCACTGGGAGGAGGCCCAGAGGAAGACCCAGGACACTCTGGAGGGACTTTGTTTCTCAGCTGGCCTAGGAATGCCTTGGGATTCCCCCAGACAAGCAGGTCCAAGTGGCTGGGAAGAGGGAAATCTGGGTCTCTCTGCTTAGGCTGCTGCCCCCACAACCTGACTCCAGATAATCAGAAGAAAACGGACGGACGAAACAGCAAATTTGTCTTTGGGTGGGTTTACCCGACATAAAGTTGTAAAAATCAAGCTAGCAGAACTGATCTACTTCCTGAATCTCTGCCATTTTATGTAAATAAAATTAATGTAATAACCTGTGAAATGTGATACCCTTTGAACCTATCATCTTGTTGTCATAGTGTTGACAATTTATGGCAAAACATTACGTCACTTTTTGATATTCCTTGCAGGACTATCTGCTGCATCTTATTTTTACCACCATTCATGGATGTTCCTGAGTCCAGACTCAATGCATAGCAAGGGCACCTATGGGGTGTGCGATCAGTCACTTGATGTCAAATCCAGTTATACAGATCAATGGTCGCCACACTAGCTGCTAGCTTAATCATAAAAAAAGACTTTACTGAAACAGTATTTGTATTTTATGTATTAAACTGTGGCATTTGGCCACAGCCCTCAGGTAGATTTTCATTTTGGCCCTTTGAGGAGAAAGTTTGGGCACCCCTGATATATACTGTTCAGTGAGTTGAATGATAATTAACAACCAAAGAGAGATGAAAAAGTCAACATGAGCCTATTACTGCAAGTTAAACAGTTAAACTTTTGGCATATCTTGTTGAAGTCCACCCTGTCTGTCTGTTAACAAAATATCTCACAAACCATTGGACAAACCTCTCTAACAGTAATCATTGTATGAACAAATCCAGCTAATGAACTTCTGGAGAAAGTCTGATTCAAAATGGCTGCCACAGCTAATCAATCTTAGCAAACACTAAAAAGGCTATAACTCAGTCAGTTTATCAGATATTGAGCCAGAACGTCTGCTTTACACACTGAAAGATAATGGAAGACCTGCTTTATTTGTTGCTGTTTTGTTTCACCTTGATCAGACAGATGGTAATACATAGGTATTCATTCAAAAAATGTTACAATTTTTTTTGCATTTGTACTGTATTTCTATGAATAGTTCTGCATCTGCTCATGGTGATTTTAACATGTTCTTATAACAGCTCCTGGTCTGGTGTTGAAGCTGAACTTTTATGCACAAAAACTAAAGTTTACTTTCTTCATACTGTCGACTTGAGAAAGAAAGAGAGGAAAAAAAAGAAACTGCCTTTTCTCCAAAATTTGCTGCAACAGCTGATCCACCTTATGACCAAAGCAATCAGGCCTAAAAAACAGGATACAGACTCAAAGACAGAAGCTGAGGAGATTGATTCGTTTCAGCTTTCTGTAAATTATTAATAAGTGACTGGCTGCTGATGGCAGCCACAGGGCCATGGAGATGTCAGTGAAAGAAAACAACAACAAAAAAACAAAGATTTGCCAAGAGTTTCCTTGTAGAGGAGATGGTACAAAGACTTCTCAATCCTTGAACTCGGGGAAACCATCTAGAACACCTGAAGATCTTTCTCACCACAGAGGTTGATGCACAGAACGGATGAAGTCAGATGGATGTACAGCAGAGAGTTGATTAGTGGAAAGACACCAGATTTGAGGGAAGCTTCTAATTATCAGAGGTATTCTGTAAACACAAAGACCAAAGACTACATGAAACAGTAGAAAAGGCAGAAACGCCAAGCTATCCTCTTAATTTTCACTTTTTACACCCTCAGTTCCTCTCCTTGCTTTTAATTCCTCTCAAATTCAAATAAAGAAGTCAAAGACAAACATAAGGAGAAAGTTGAAGTTGCATTTTTTTTAAATGCTACCAGTTATTTATGACTGAAAAGTTGCTGCTGCTTAGCTTTTGCTTGGGTGCAGTCTGCAGACAGTGATTTATTTTTCCATGAGGGGAAGGTGAGAACTTAAGGCAATTTATATAAAAAAGGATTAATGCCTGTTTTAGAATTCCAAAGTGCTCGTGCAAAGGACAAAAACATTTTGTAGCTCCTCCAGCGAGCCTTATCTGCTCTCACATCTTTCTCCTCTGGGTACATTTAGAAGCTGAGACCCCACTCAGTAAATTTTACAGAGATTAGTTTCTAAGTCATAAGGCAGAGGACAAGAAAATAGCTGACAAGGAGGCTCAAAGGAGACAAATGCATTGAGGATGATGACTGTTTACTAAATGTAACTGTTGCAAAACGAAAGTCCTCTTCATGTAAATTTAGAGTTTCATGTATCAGGATATAGTAAAAACGCTCTGGGGTCTAATTTATAAAGGATTGCATAGAGTTCATACTAAAAGTGAACGTACAACCAAAAGGTGAAAATGGCGTATGCCAAAAATAAAATTTAGATTATAAAACCGCTTGCACGCACACCATCAAACAAGTTTCCCTTATAGATCACAGCTGTACTAGTGTACAGTACAGCTAGTACAGCTACAGTACTGGTGTATTTAAATGAAACAGCTGATCAGTGTGATGATTAATTAAAGCAACAACATTTCACCAAGGCAGAAATCGACGTGCTGGTGAGTAAGGAGGAGAGCAGAAAAAAAAATTTTTGGGGAGGTGTTATAAATCAAAGAAAGTGTTGCAAGTGGCAACATGTCATTACCAGTGTTAATTCAGTGAGTGGGACAGAGAGGACCATGGCCGAGGTGAAGATAAAGTGATCAGATTTGAGGGTGGAGGCAAAAAAAACAACTGATCGGCCACCGCCAGAGCATATCAGCCACAGGTAGGGGTAAGGGCATACCTGAACTGACACCTTTTGAAAGGAGGATGGCTTCTATACTCTGACAGACAAACTTGTCTGGCATTGTGTCAGAAAAAGGAAGGAGGCACTGATTTGGCTGAGACCACAGATGAGCCATGTAAAGCACAAAATTATATTATGTGTAAATCAGAGGTAAAAGGACAGTGGGCTAACATGTTGTCTTTGGTGTCCTCAGGTCTCCTTGAGTTGGCAGGTGGCGACAAGGGGCTCAGAAGTTCCGGCTGTCCCCAGCACCAGTACACTCCAAGCACATGGTGCACTGGATGACAGGTGCATTAAAAAATACCCATATTGCTGTCTTAATCGTTGCATGACATACTTGCTGTAAACACAGAGGAACTAAGATGTTTGGTAGAACGTAGATCATTATTTATTAAATAGTTGATATGAAGAAACAATTCGCAGCGCCTCAGTGAAGAGTTCTCTCTGCGGTGTTGATAATTCATATCTTGGTATCATATGGATGTAGTTGGCATGGCTCGGTTCGGCTCAAAGTGGACTGGCACATACCCGATTGGTCTGCCAGCTCCCTCTGGAAAGCCCCCGTGAAACCCCAGTTTCAGCAGCCGCACATGCATGCACAGCGCACGAGTCTTCTGGACACAGCTCCAATCACAGTTGCAAAAGGATTATTCTTCATAGCTGAAAAGGGCTGATGAGCCAGTTATCATCATGGATCACAAAATCCTCTTTATGACTAAATACAAACTCTAAATACACCATTTGTTATTATCCATCAATAAGGCTGAATCCGTTTATGTGAAAGGTATTTTTAGCACAACTTTGCACATACTTTTATATCCACTCATCTAACATGTAGATGTAGATGTAATAATTGTTAATCATGTGTGTCTGGTGTGAACAATAAGAGTTTTCAAATCATTAACAGTTTTCAAGAATCACCTCTAAGTGTTTCCAATGGAACCAGAACCACAGAAATATGCGTACACCAGCCATAAAATTTGCATTGGGCTGCCACATTTTCATGTTCATTTCAGTCTTGACACATCTGAAGTTTTGTGTGAAAAAGGGCGTTCGCAAGCTTTTTGTGTGTACACACAATTGATACATCAGGCCCCTGGTCTTTACCAGGTTTGAACGTTATTTAGATCTGTTCCATAATTTTATTAATAAATACAAATAAACCCATAATTGAAAAGCTGGTAATTAAAAACCTCAGTCCACCCAACTAGAACCACCTTTGGCAGTAATAACTCTTAAAAGTCATTTTCTGTTAGTTATTATCAGTCACCCAGATGGCCATGGAGGAATTTTGACCCACTTTTTGGTGGGGTGGGAGCATCGATCTTAGTGTTTGAGATTGATACTGATTTCAAATACAAGCATGATGACATTGACACTTGTGTTTACACTTTATTTGCACTACTGATTTTATTTTTTCAAATAGTGAAAAGAGTCTGTAGTGCAGTGCCTTATACATACTTATTTGGTGATATAGCATTAGTTTTAAGCTAATGCCACATATTTACATGGCGTTATCTCCCGGGCTAAGATTAGCTTGGTAACTAATGCTATATTGCCAAATGTGTTAGACACACACACTAATGCAAAAGCTAACAGGCCAAACTGAGGTTTTCCTTTCAAGAATCAGCTCTATTGTCCTCCATCCACATTTTCAGTTTCAGGCTGAGTGATTTCTACATTTTCTGTCAACGCTCTCCGGTTTAATTTAAAAGGGCTGATTGTCATATATTGTCTAAGATTAACCTTCAGGGTGGCTATAGCTCACAGCCTATCACCTGGCAAACATCATTATTTACCTAGTATGATTTGAGGCGTTAACAAAATGGAGCCGTCCATGTGACAATGTACTTATCAAAATTTATAAAAACTAAACAGCCTGCAGTATTTTTAGTCTTTGTTTTATAGCTGAAGTGAATAAATATTCAATGTTACAACTAGTCAGGGTTCCCTTTGAACCCAGACCAATTTGTGCTTTCATTTATAAATCCAAAGACCCACAGTGACACTGGTGTCACCTATTTGTGGGCTGAAACATGGAACAAATATTAATAAATCTCTCAGAAAGTATTCAATGAATGTATATAAACTTTATTTGAACTTTGTTTTTTATTAGCCGTTTTGGTGCAGTATTGTCAATTTGTGCTTCCATTTTCCATTTTATGTTTTTGGAATTTATTTTATTTATTGCCTTGTTCAAAACTTGTTTTGTTAAAACTTTGTTAAAATTTTTAATACCATTTTTTTGTTGCTGTTTTATTGAGAGCTAAACATGGTGTTTGTGATCAAACAGCTGTGTCTCAGATTTACCTTCAGGTGTTTATCTTTGTGTAACTGCCAGTAGTCGGGCCACTGGTGTTCTGTGTTTCTCTTTATGTTTGGGAGAAACACTCTATTCTTTTGTGGGAGCACTTTTAACACCAGCGCCTTTCATTTTATGTAGCGACGTAGGCGTCAGGGTTGAGATCGAAATTTAAAGGTGAGTGTCATAAGCACGTCATGTTGTCTGCTGTTATAGCTGACGTCTCAAGAGTTGTGCTTTTGTTCTGTTCTGTTTTCTCTTTTTGAAAAATAATGACAACTGAAAGCATAGGATTCACTTCAGGTCAACAAATACCGGTAGAAAGCTAATTGAACATCGGCTCATCTGAACATGAGTGTGCATTTATGGACTTTAGATTTTGTACAGTTGCCATTTTGTAACCCTGTGTGTCAGGTAAGAAATCTGAGAATGTGGGGTTTTAGCCTGTGGCTGGTCAACAGCTGTGATTGAATAGCCTTGTTTTCAGTGGAGTTTATTCCATTCCTGTGTGGTTTAATCAGAGACTGAAGGGTCTTTTTTCTGTGAGAGGGGAGTCCACTCATCAACAGCCTGAGAATCACATCAGTCTTTGGACGGTTCTCTGTATTGTAGTAATAATGCAGGAACAAAGACTTCTTCTAAGCTCTCAGAATCAAACTAATCAAAGATATCTCTTGAGAAGAAAATCAGAAAGTGTGCAACAAAATTTATCCACTCATCCTTGCCAAACATGTTGAAACTGTGTCATTTGGGGACTGTTGTCAAGGTTGCAGTTTGTCTGCTAAAATAGCAGAATAATCTCAAAGAAGCTTGTAAAAAATAAAAGCAAAGACTTTAAAAAAAATGACAATTTTATACACAGGCAAGCACAAAAATAATGTTTTTGAGCCAAACTCATTTAATAAGAGAAGTAATTATAGCGTAACCTTTTTTGCTATAGGCTCGTATTATGAGGAGGGAAACCTTATATTGATATTGATCAAGCATGAAACTTTAATTAATTTCCAAGTGGAAAACTGGTGAAAGAGACATCTTATTTGCAGATAAACAGGTCGAAGGAAGTGTATGATTCTTTCTGTGCTCTGAATATTCTGATGAGGCTCTGAGCACATCCTGTTCTCCTGCTACACAAATTCACTTACAGCAGCCACTCAACAGTGTAAAGAAGAATGAACCCAGCATCCTTTATTTTAACTTTGTATTAAACAAATCTGGGAAAAAAAGAAAAAAAATATATATATACATATAACATGTAAAGACACCTAAATAAAATGAGAATGGTTGTTATTAACTTCCTGTTTGTGGCGCATTAGTATATGGGAGGGGGAAACTTTTCAAGATGGGTGGTGACCATGGTGGCCATTTTGAAGTCGGCCAATTTGGATCCAACTTTAGTTTTTTTCAATGGGAAGAGGGTCATGTGACGCATCAAACTTATTGAGAATTTCACAAGAAAAACAATGTTATGTTTGGTTTTAACATAACTTTATTGAATTGAATTATACTTTATTGATCCCATGGGGAAATTAAAGAATTATACAAGTTATTTACAAGTTTATGATCACTTATAAAATGTTTTCATAGTGCTGCCCATTATGCTGGATTGTCAATGCAACCCTCTTCTCCTACTCTTCACACACTGATTGCAACACAGCAGAAGAAATGCAAGCACAGGCTTTCAACATCCATTGTTTCAGGTGCTGCACATCTCGTATCTTCACAGCATAGACAACTGACTTCAGATGACCCCAAAGATAAAAGTCTAAGATCATCAAAACTGATCAGATCGGGAGACCTCGGGGGCCATTCAACTGGCACACAACGAACAATCCACTTTCCAGGAAACTGTTCTTCTAGGAATGCTTGGACCTGACACCCATAATGTGGTGGTGCACCATCTTGCTAGAAAAACTCAGGGAATTTGCCATCTTCAGTGCATAAAGAGGGAAAAACATCATCCTGTAGCAATTTCACATATCCAGTGGCCTTGAGGTTTCCATTGATGAAGAATGGCCCCACTATCTTTGTACCCCATATACCACACCATACCATCAATTTTTGTGTTCCAACAGTCTTGGAGGGATCTATCCAATGTGGGTTAGTGTCAGACCAATAGCTTTGGTTTTGTTTGTTAACTTTACCATTCACATAAAAGTTTGCCTCATCACTGAACAAAATGTTCTGTGTAAACTGAGGGTACTGTTCCAATTTTTGTTTTGCCCATTCTGCAAATTCAGTGCGCCAATCTGGGTCATCCTCGTTGAGATACTGCAGCAGCTGGAGATTGTAAGGGTGCTATTTTTAAGTAGCTAACATCCGCCAAAGGGATGTTCAACTGATGCTACTCTCCAGTGACATGCGGCGAGTGCTGCGCTGTGGGCTCTTGCTGAATGAAGCAAGAACAGCCACTGATGTTTCTTCACAGTTTTCATGCTTCCACTTTTTGGCAAATCCAACACTGAACCAATTTCGCAAAACTTGGCAAGCAGTTTGCTAACTGTAGCATGAGAGATGGGGGGTCTCGTAGGGTGTCTTGCATTGAATGACCCTGGTACTGCATTCATCAGACATCAGTATAACCAAGCAAATTAGGTATTTGTTGAAGATTTAAATGTATGTTTGCCATACAATATTACATTTAAAATGTTATTAAAAAACTACTACTAACAAGCTGTTCAAAGATATCTAAAAAGCTAACAACTGATTAAGAATAACAGAAAGAGGTTTGTTGAGAATTAGTATGAGTTCATTTTTTTCCAGTTATAGCTTTTCTCCTTTGGAGTGCCTGGTAAATCCTGCACAGAACTTAAAATTCTTATATTTAAAGCTCCTAATGACTAAGCTCCATGGTATCTTAATGACTTCATTGTTCTATATTAACACGACTGAGCGCTTTACTCTCAGACTGCATGTTTCTTTATGACTCTGAGAAGTTTCTAGAAGCAGAGCAGATGGCAGAATCTTCCTCTATCAGTCTTCTCTGTTAGAAACAAATCAGTTTGGATTTAAGACAGACACCCTCCTGGTCTTTAAAATTAGGCTTTATTCATTCCTTATGATAAACCCCTAACCCTGAGACATCTCAATATTTATGTTCCCATAGGCTGAGGTTACTGAGGGACTTCCCATTATAGTCTGAGGACATCTTGTGTCAGTCTGCTGTTTTTTTATGTGCTAGCCATCCAGGCATAAACTTTTTATTTTCTTTTTATCTATCCTAAAACTTGTAGGATTAGTGTATTTTGGTCTGTTGTAGAGATTATGTTCTGTCTTTAAATGTTGTGGGATTCTTGTGTTTTTCATCTGATCAGTTTATCTCTATGAATTAGACTTTTCTAAGTTCAGTTCCTGATCAGCCTGTGGGGTTCAGCTGATCTGTTTGTTTTTCTCCTGTGTTCCCTATTCTTATCATGGTTTGCTTTCTGTATCTTCTCATTCAGATGTTTAGTTCTGTTAGTTGTAATGGTGTCCCTCTATGGATTCTGGTATCCATATAAGCCCAATACAAGCATTTTTACAAGTACTCATACGAAATGCCTCAATACTCTGAACTGATTGTAATACTGATAGTGGTATAGTGGTATTGATATTCACGTAAATGTGTTACAATTTATATTTCAAGTGATAATTTTGTCAGTCCGATGCTTAAGATATTTATGCAAGTTAAAAGAAAATGTTATTTTTATTTATTAAAAGCAATTGCAACAGTATATAATATGCTTTATGCATGATTTGACACATTCCTTTAGGCCTACATGGAAGGAGAGCCACCTTGCTCTAAATAAAAGGAAAGCTAATCAACACCTGAACTCAGCATAAATAGTATGGCCTTTTTGTGCACCATTTAGATTCTAAGAAAATAACGAATGCAAGTTCAGATTTTTGGAAAATAAAGTAATATTTCAGAAGTCTCAATGAAGCATTTTGTTTTCAAACTCTAAATCCAAAAGAAATCTTGTGTAGCCTTTTACAGAGGTATAAAAAAGCAGCAAATCTAATTTTACCTTGAGTTGTCAAGACAACATGTGACAGCTGCCTCTTTACATAGCTGTAGTTCTGATCAATTTTCTACAAGTCTATTTTTAATCAGGTTTTCTTGAGAAATCCAGTCAATAACACCTTTCTAATAGAGATAAATTGTTAAGTACATGGCAACTGAAGGAATAAGAAAAACAAAGTAAATTAAATAGCATTTTGCAAAATCTGAAACATTCTTAAAACGCTTACAAAATATAGGGAGATACATACATTTTCACAACAGAAATGTTTTTCTGTAAGACAGGCACATTTAATTTGTACTGATTTCACAATAATGACTTTGAAAAAACAAAGCAGTTTTTATGTGAGATTTCATTTGTTTACTCAGCCACCATTATATTCTAATAAACTTCCAAAAGGTGTTTCTACTCAAAATGTCTAGTTGTGAATTTACATAAAATATACATCATATAGAACAATGGTTCCCAACCTTTTTAGATTTGTGTACCCTCTGAGCCATTTTGTCACACCACTAGTACCCCCTCAGCCAAACATAATGATGATTCTCCAAAACTAAAATCTACAACAACTGATGATTCAATTAAAATTGTTTATTTAACCTCCTTAACTTAAACATTTAGTTCTCATGCATTTTATTTTCAGTTCAAATTAAACATAAAGATATGTGCCTTGAAAGTGAATAAGTAATTAAATAAATACTGTAAATGCAAAAATAATAATAAACCTGCCTATGTTATGACAAAAACTGGAGGTCAGTTAAAAAAGTTCCCTCTAAACAAACATTTAAACTTTAAAAATCAGGAATTAAAGACTTGACAAAAATAATATTCACTCCTGTATCAGTTTTACATTTTCATCTCTCAGCTGAGCTTCAGTAAGATTGTCTTTGATGATCTCTGATAGAACCGAAGGCAGTGTGGGATGTTACCATGCTGTTCTCCACATCCAGTTTGTTGTTTTCAGACTGGATGTTGATTGTGCTTTTTTCCCTCTCTTTTGGTTGTTAAAATCTTAGTTTATTTTGCATTTGAGTCTTTATAAAGCATAACTTAACTAGGGCTCTATAAAAGTTGTTCGATTTTTTCCCCCAAATTCCATTTTTATATTTCTAGATTTCACTTTTTCCATTTTTCCCCTGAATTCTACATTTTCATTCTAACCATATTTATTAACCTATAGGGTAATTATAAAGTGAAACTTACAAAACTTACAGAAAATATGTTCTCTAGAAAAATAAATAATTGCTGTGTACTGTTCTGCCATACTCTTCGCCGTGGTACTGGGCTGACTTTTTTGTCGGTTTGTGTGGGGAGGGGGGCTCACTCTGCGGGCCTCAGTTAACAGGTAACGGCAAGTACATGAAGTGGCAGCATCCAAAATACCTTAGAAACTTACCCAAATGAGCGAATTCCATGAGATCACACGTTTTATACTGGATTTCATTTTGTTTTGTTGATTCCGCGATTCCATTTGCATTTTCTGCATCGCGGAAATCATAGGGCCCTACATATCCCAGACCTATTTATATTTTTATTTTTTTTACACACCTGGGAAATTTTCCATGTACTTCCTGTAATATGCTTGCATACCACTAGGGCTATGTGTACCCCTGGTTGGGAATCACCAACCTAGAAGACAGAAGAATTTGTTTGCCTCTGTCAGTGCGCCCCAGGGCAGCTGTGGCTACAGTGTAGTTTGCCATCATCAGTGTGTGAATGTGTGTGTGA
>JARVJO010000125.1:3438312-3452311 GCA_031762555.1 Cynodonichthys magdalenae | reverse complement strand
TGAATGTACATGTTAGCTTTGTAGAGATCTTGTAGAGTGCCATGTGAATGGGTAAATGAGGGCACAGATTGTTGTGTAAAGCACTTTGAGTATCCTGGTTGGATAGAAAGGCGCTATATAAGTACAGTCCATTTACCATTTACCATTTAAGGCAACATAGGATGAATGAATACTGAATACTGAAGGTCAAATGTATCCCTTCATTTGAGTTCCCAGTATTATAAGTAGTTAGATTTGTGCTTACTCAAGTGAAAATAAAAGTGTTACACCACTGACTGGTTTGTAATTGTCAAGTATTTTGCAGACACTGACAGTAGACTACTACCTTTGGAAAAAGACACTGGCTGTTATTAAAATATGCATGCCATTACTGTGCAAATGTGTGTTGAGCACACTGGCACTGATGATGTCTGCCGAGGTGTTGGGGTTAATTGTGCTCAACTACACTCCCATTAATCAGCTGAGGTACTGGGAGACATAACTCAGCCGCTGAACACACCTGAAACCAGTTAGGGCTGAAATAAAGAATGATTCATTGATATTCTCTTGTTGCTTGCATGTGGATGACTGTAGTTAGGTGTAATGAGTTGGCTGTTGTGGAGATTTAGACTAAAAGGGGATACAACTGGTTGATAGGAAATAAGAATAGAATAGGAAGTAGGGTGGTATGAAGATGAATAAAGCATTGCAAAGTACTCAAATTGGTAGAAAAAAGAAGTGGTAGTGGTAGTGGTAAAGAGCAATTTTAGCTGGTATAAAAACAAAGAAAAAATGTAAAAGAACTGAGTTTAAAAGCCTTAGTTTAATCATCAAAGTGCAAGTCAGAGACTGGTGAGCCAAGTAGATTTTGATGCAGGTGGTGAGCGAAAGAAGAACACAGGTGATTGGTTGATTTGAGTTGGTCCAGAGAAATACTAACAGTGTCGTACTTTCACACATAAAGAAAATTTGCACTTATAAAGACCAAGGCCCAAATTACACCATAATATGCTCTCTAAAGCATTATATTGACATGCATAATTTGTGTTTAAACTTCTCAAACCAAAAGCTATCTTTACCTTTCCACCAAAAATACTCTTGTGCACTTGATCAGAAAACCAAAGTAAAATTTCAAAATCCACATTTTTCCTCATTAATAAGCTGACATGGTTTCATCATATAAATTAATTTAAATCAGAGACTGATCCTTATAACAGCCCAGCCACGATTTGTACACGGGGTGGATTGTAAATGAACTAAAATAAGGTTTTACCCATGGGTTCCATATTCACCCTAACCACTTTTCTACTAGACCTTAACCTAAATGGAAAATCCCATAGAGGGCACATTTTTTAGCCAGTTAGTAACCAGAGTCAATCTCACTTATACAAGTATCTGTCTGTAGCGCTGATGTTTTTTTTTTTATCATAATATTGCATCAATTTCAGTAATACTGGTACAAGTTCTTAGCCTGTAGTGTTTATTGTAAAACTTTTGAACAAAAGAATAATTAGTATATAGATTTTGTAATGTACAGCCAGAACCAGGTCATTGATGTTCTTTGAGAATTACTGACATTTATTTCAACAACACTCTCTTCTGGGCTGGTTACAGCTGGTGGTGTGGATTTTGACTGTATTGTTGCAGTTTACATTTGTTTTTTTTTCACTATCTGTAATAAATCTAAAAAGATCTTTGATGGACAAGTGAATTTTTCTCTCTAATATTGAAGGCTGTAGATATGCACCTGCCCCCCTGTGATCCTGAACAGAAATAAATGAGTACAAAAATGATTTGATGTAATTTAAATAAATTAGGCACCTGCAGTATGATTATGTTTTTGGCCATATCTTATATTGATAGATTTTTTTTAATGTCTCAGTTGACTGAACTGAATATTAATTTTCATTTTAAGCAATGGCCTACAGGGATTCAACTGGAATGGTTAAAGCTTTTGTGCTACATTTGTGTCATATGGTTTTCTTTCAGTTTTCATCTAAACATGGTTACAACATTACCTAAACCTATTTTTTACACTTTGCTAAGAGCATCTGAACAGAAAAAAACTAACACTGACCAGCCTCTGGGTTGGACAATATAAACTTTCTCTACTGATGAAATCTGCTTTGTGTAAACTTTATTTGAACCCCTTTCTTTGTTTTTGCTTTGTTTTATTTTCATCAGGGTGTAGGCAGTGACCCCCACACTGCCTTGGCTCTGCTCCCTGAATCCAAGCTGGCCAAGGAGAAAACAGAGGATTTGCTGTCCCAACTCATAGACTCTGATGAGATGACCATCAGGATAGGTAGAGCTGGACTTCACTCAGGCAAGCCCCCCATCCTTCATATACCCACATCAACTGTTTTGGGCTTGATTTTAGCCATGAAATTGTATTGCATAAAAATTTGCACCTGCATGTATTGGGGTCAAACAGCTTAGCCACCTTGAGTAAAATAAATGTTTTTGCTCTGAAGTTGGCTAAAGATGTTTAAAGACCAATGGCATGACTGAGAAAACCCCACTTGAACTTCTTTGATGGCTACTTTTAATTTAGTATCCTCCGTCCTAATTTGGTTTTCTTTTTTTATTCTTCACTTTCTCTATTTATCTTATCTGTCCTCTTGTAAACCTTGAGTGCTTTTTACTAACTTCAAATTGAAAAAAATTAGTTTTGTGTTTGATAGTACATATTAGAGATCTCTAAAGATATTACTAACTGACAAATTTAAAGAAAACAGTCATATATCTTTTTTGTGTTTTTTTTCTCATTAAGAAAGCTGTTAAAATTAGATGTCTAAAAAATTAGATCACTCCAGAACTGGTAAACTATGAACTGCAGATTAACATCAGATGTGGCATATTTGACTTAATTTGACTTTGACTGGGCGGCTGTGTGATTAGGGGAGTCATCCAGGAACCGGAAGGTCACCGGTTCGATTCCCCTGTTCCAGCTGCCTCAGTTGTTGTGTCATTGGGCAAGACACTTCACCCACCTTGCCTACTGATGGTGGCACCGGTGCATGACAGCCCCACCTCTGTCAGTGTGCCCCAGGGCAGCTGTGGCTGTAGCTTACCACCATAAATGTGTGAATGTGTGTGTGAATGGGTGAATGCAAGAAGTGTAAAGTGCCACGTGGACTTGATAAGGCACTAAATAAGTTCAAGCCATTTACCATTTACTATTTAATAAAAACAAACAAATAAACAAAAAAACCTGAATAACAATGCTATTGTATTTAGTGCGAGTTTAATTGTGTATTCTTACTGAACTGTCACAGTACAGATATCAGGCTTGGTGCATGAAAAGTTGATAGAAAGTGAGTAGAGAAGTTACTCTCTAATGCACTATATCAAAGCAAAGCAAGAACGGTTATTTTAAATGGAGGATCGTGACAAGCCTGTTTGTTTCAAAACAGCTAAAACTTTCATGTCCCCAGTGATCTGCAGCAACAGATATTGGGTGTATGGAAATTAAATGGGTCACATTTTGTATTCTTTGAAACCCGCTCAGCTGTCCACTGAACACTGGTAAATATGTCACCAGGTATTTAAAAAAGAACCAGCCATACATGAATAGCTCAAACTCATGTACTTGAGAAGCTCAGTTCCTTACCGTTTCCCCTAAAAATTGAGATTTTTTTTATTTTGGATTTTATCCAGCTTTTTTTATTTAACACTTAGCCTGTAGGACAAATTTTTTCCATTTACATTAGCTAAATAAGTGGCACCTGCAGCTGTACGGCTGTACTCTACGTACTTTGTGATTCTCCTTTGAGTTTGTCTAAAAATGTGGACAAAACAAAATAAGAAATAATCTCTTGTGTCAAAACTTCCTGTACATTCATCTGTGTCCATCTGGGGTTGGGTTTACATAGACTACATCCTACACTAAAATTTAATTGGTTAGTTTACTTTCATTTACTTGGGGGCATTTAATGTGACTGTGCGGTGAAGCTAACTAAAAATGAGTGAGTGGACTTTAACAGTTTAATATCGTCAAAATGTTCAAGAGTGGAAATCAAGTAAATGCTGTCACGTCGCCTCGTGTTCTGAATGTAACTAACAGGCATAGCACCCGAGCCTGGAAATATCTCTTCCCACAGATAAAGCTTGCTGCTTCTGTCTGCCTTCACCTCTGAAGCTTCTCTCCCACAGGAGCCCAGCTCAGCCAGCAGCTCTCAGCCACAGGTCTCTACTGGTTACTGACTGATCAGCCGGGCAGTCATCTTTGAGTTTGAGCTAAATGTGTTCATAGATTGACAGGCAGATTTCTTAGTTGTAGGTTTCTTGATTCCTTTTAAGTGTGGATTCACGTCGTGTTCCTTGCTTCAGAAAATATGAAAATAACTTTTTTGTTTCCACTAGTCAGCATAAATCAAATCCATATTATTGCGCTGTTTTTATTTAATAATTGTTTTATTACAGCTATTACGCTTGACTCGCGTCAGGTGCCTCATGAGCAATTTTGACTCGCGTCTGACCTCAAAGTGCACAAGCGTCCAACTTCAAGCGTTGGACGCGATTTTGATGCTGAAATCGCGTTCAGTGTGAACGCAGCATTAGAGTTACGGTATGAATTATGCTTTGGTTCAGGTTGGGGTTAGGAGTGTGTGGGTGTGTGCGTGTTTTGGTGCAACAAATGCACTGTTTTTCAGTACCATGCGATGCGTGTGGCACTCATGTGAGCTTTTGTTGGTTAAGGATCTGGTTGTTAGGTGCTTGGTGTCACGTTGGTGTTTCTGTGTGCCAAGCGCATCGTGCCCATGTGGCCTGTATTTGTGTGGGTCATGTGCGGAGCCGGTTTTGTGTGTACCCTCTGATAAAATCCTGCAGGTGCCCCTGAGCTGAATAATGCATTAGGACTACCGTATTTATTCAAATATAATACGAAAAATTTAATCATCCACAAAGCTGGGGGGTAGTTCTATACTCTGATTAATAATTTTGCTTATGTACTTTACCTGAAATATTGGCCTTATTCATAAAATGCCTGAATCCAGAAATGAGAGCACGTTGTAAAAAGCAGTGAAGTGAGCTTACCTCTGACACTCCTTCGTGCTTCTGAGCGAGGTAGTAACAAATCCAGGCAGGTGATATGATGTGAAAAAAAAGCAGTCCAGCAGCTTAGTAATGATAACAAACTAATGGCATAAATGTGCGACCGGGCCTACAACAGTCAAATTATCATTTTATAGTTATGTATAAAG
This sequence comes from Cynodonichthys magdalenae, assembly GCA_031762555.1. Classification (NCBI taxonomy): domain Eukaryota; kingdom Metazoa; phylum Chordata; class Actinopteri; order Cyprinodontiformes; family Rivulidae; genus Cynodonichthys; species Cynodonichthys magdalenae. The sequence continues at coordinate 3,447,125 of JARVJO010000125.1, read as the reverse complement.
ATTACAAAGGCTGAAAATCCTGAAGTCTGAATGAAGTTCGAGGTAGTGTGAGAATTGAATTTTTTATGCTTTTTAAACAAAAAAAGGGGGGGGGGGTCATATTATACATGAGATCATATTATACACGAATAAATACGGTATTTAGTTTTTTGATTTAATAGGGATGTTACCAGTTGACAAATCTTGTTTTACTGCTAGAGCCTCCTAACTAACAAAGATCATTAGCCCTGTCTTTGTTTCTCAGATGGTTGTCTGTTTAAAGCATTCTAAGCATCATTCTGAGCCAGAAATATGCTGGTAAATTTATAATAAATGCATAAAATCTGCAGAATCAGGTTTTGTTGCTTTCTTTTTTTATTTTCTTTTTGAACCTGAAAATAAAGTTTTTCATTCTTAATTTTCGGTTATCTTTACATTGTTTGTGTACTGCCGCCTGTTGGTCAGAAAAGAACAGCACTTTGCTGCACGTCGACCATAACTTCAGACGCTGCACGGCTGAGTGCAGCGAGCAGTTCGCGCGCAGTCCCAAGCTCGAGCATAACTGAGCCTTAACTCTAGCTTGACGCTGCTTGAAGCTCGTCCACATAGACTTTGCATGTAAACCTGACGCTCCTGACGCCCAAATCGCGTTCAGTGTGAACGCAGCATCAGTCTGAGGCAGAAGAATAGAGAGGGGAACTAAACACCTGAGGCAGGTATGTTGAAGAACAGCACTGAAATGCAGTAGCACATCATACTGGCAGCTACAATGTGGGCTAAATGGTAATATGTAAATATTAGTGGATAAGTTGTAGCTTACACCTCATTTTTTATCAATTTAGCTCTTTATTGTTAGTGGAACTAAGAAATTTGTGGTTTAGTTGTTAGTGAAGCTAATATTTGTGGTTAGCTGTGCCTCTTGAAACATCCAACAAGAAACAATATTGATGAAAATGATGCAGGAAACCGGAGTTGTATTTCTTACTGGTTACCATATAGCACGTGTGAAACTATAGACCTGCAGCCAAATGTGGCCCTCCACTGCATTTTAAATGGCCTGTAAAAGCTTCAAAGATGTATTAATGTCTAGGGGTAATATCATGTAAAATCAGCTTTTTTAGCTTTATGTCATGTTATAATGTTATCCTCTCATCAAGAACATGCCCAGAGTCTTGCTTTGACTCATTAATGCCTGTTTGAGAAATGCTGTAGTGTCCAGAGGCAGCCAGGCAGGAGAGCAAAAATGACAGGTTGGGCCTAGAACCACCTTTTGGGATCAGCTGTGGGCGGTGTCTCCAAGCCGAGCTTCCTCATCACAGAGCACACCTCCCCTTCCACCCCTGGCCCGCCTCACAAATCCTGTAGACTGTCAGCAGCAACAACTAGCAAACACCCTGTGAAAGTGCGTCTGCTGAGCTCCTAATACTACTTCTCAGTCCAGTCCTTTTCGGATTAAAAACTGCTTTTGAGGAAATGTATTTTCAGATGCCAAGGAGACTGCCCTCTTTTTAATCTTCACAAGGATGACACGTTTCTTAAAAATGGTTGGACTTCATTTTTCGAAATAACCCTTAGACGAAAAAAGTGATATAAGTGCGAGCCACTTTACAGATGATAGGTTTCTAAACAAAATTCTTCAGAAAATCTTTTTTAATATCCGACAATAAGGTTTAATTGTATCCTGAGATGCAATTTTCCAAAACTAGTACTGTATAATGCTGCTTTTTTTTATTATAATTACAACAATGTATGCTATGACGCTCCAGGTTGTAAATAGCAGAGCCCTGTAGAGAGAAGCTGTTGTGATGATGTGCTAAAATGGGAAGTACAGAATCAAAAGGATGTTCTTAGAAACAGAGGACAATTTCAAAGTGTTTAGAAATGGCTATAATGAGAAGTCAAGTTTATTTTCTATTTAAACATATAAACAACATTTTAATAACAAATGAAGGTGACAAAGTTACTTTATTATGGAATAGAATTTAAATATATGCCTGAGAAACACATAGTATTGTCCCTTTAAATAGGTGTATGCTGCTTTAAAGCCAGCATTGACCATAAACTACGTCTCCTATAATGCATATCAATTATTTTATACACAAAATGACAGCATTCCACTACTAGGTGGAGGTGCACAGGGTTCAAAAATAGTCAGCTGATGGTGAAATTTACTGTGTAAAATCTCCCTTTCACTGCATTTTTGCTGGCTACTTTTGCTGCTGCCCAGTTGTACTGGAAAGTGGGAATTTTCCACTTACAAGTCATAAATTTAAACTGGAATGTCCTTCTAGTGGAAATTCCCTGTCAAAAAGTGGGAGAGTTCAATGTGGCAGCTACTCACCACAACTCAACAGTGAGTAAAACTCTTATTTTTACTTTTATTGTATTTCTTTATTTATTTCAAATTTCGTACAGTTGCTCTTTTCAGTGTTTATAAGAGGGCGTGTTAAAATCACTGTTTCTTTACATATACAATACCACGTAGAGCTTAGTTATTGTTTGTTACCCATGCTTAGCCGTAGCAAGGAATGTGATGTTTCCTGTTTATTTGAAGCTAAATGCAAAATGTCAAAAATTATTCACAACTGGCCTTTAAGAGCCAACATTATGACCCTCTGTGAAAATGAGTTTCGCACCCTATTTAGTCACAGGGAAAATGTTTTAAACTGAACTCTGTATTTAATAAAGAAAGTTCACAGATAAAATTATCTCCAACAAAATAATTGTTGTAATGTCTGTACTGATTGAGTCTTTTATTTGATAAATCTGCCTGATCAAGATTTGTCAGCCTCTATTGCCTTTGCTGCCAGAATATTTTGAGAGTTTTTTCTTCTTGATTAGTCACAACTGCATGAACTCTGCCATATGACATTTTTAAAAGCTCTCAAACCTCATTTATATAGCCAAAAACTTGACCAAACAAAAGTCGGACTTTATGGTTGAATAAACATTGTGCTCTTGTATTCCCTTCATTTTATGTGCCTATGAACTTGTCTTCCAGTATGGCGGCTATAACTTGAGCAGACAAAGTGTGACTCACACAGCAGTATTTATCTCATTATTTTAAAAAAATACTTTTTATTTTATAATTTTTCCCATACAGAAAATAGAAATCTAGTATTGTTCCACTAGAAAAAGCAGACTCAAAATAAATGTCATAAAAAAAGCAGTTATGAAAAGCTGTTTACATCATCACCAACATGACTTATACCAACATTAACATTGTCCTCTAAACACACAGAACAGTTTAGGCCAATTAACCATATCTATAACAGAGAAAATATACAATAAATGAACTCAGCATATTTTATCTGCGTTGTGAAGTTTCAATCACATTAAACATGACTCAAAATGAAAATACAAACTCTTTTTTTTAAGAAAACAGTGTTTGCTTGTTTCGTAAAGGTCTGAGCTTTGTTTACTGTTTGTGCCACTGTGACCTGTCAGGCTCAGTATTGAACAACTTCAAGAGGTATAATTTGCATTATTTGTGTTTTAATGTTCATACAGCCATGTTTTAAAACATACCAGAAAATATACCTAAAGGACAAATTACATAAGAGGAATTTATTTTGACCAAAGTGTGTTAAAAACATTTTTTTTAGCATTGATTAATGTCAACTTGTAAAAAATAGACATGTCTCCTGTAAATAGTTTCCTTTCAATCTGGACCAATCCCTTGGGAAATTATTGTGTTTATGTAACACTAACCATTCTAACTAATCATTGTCTTGTATCTAAGATGACAAAAAAGCTCATTTTTCCAGTTAAGTTGAAAGGCTTGTAAATACATTTCCCATAAAATTAACCAGAAATTCTAACTCATAGAGCATATATCTGTAAAGATATTTATTCAAAACAGGTTTTGCAGGATGGAAGAAAAATAATACATGTTTAGTAAATAGATTATAGTACATTTTAAAAAGTTGTGCAGTTTGCAGTAAATATGAGCTTATACTATTATTATTTGATATTTGTGGATATTAACTATTTTTACTATTACCCATATATTAACTTGACACCTTTGTGTTGAATTCATAAATAGCCAAGTAGAAAACAAGGCATCCTTCATTATTGTAATTATAATGCTCTGAAGACTTATTGCTATGATTCATTGACTTTTAATTAGTTGATCCAAAATTGCACAGTAAAGGAAACAAGATTAACCTTTTAAATGTTAAACAAAATAGTTTAAAACCTACAGTCGAACTAAATGGTCTTAAGAAAACTAAGAACACCTAAATAATAGATACCACTACTACCACCATTACTACTAATAAGAATAATTAGTAGATTTGAAATAGAAATTTTTACCTCTAAAAGAGTTAGAAATGCCTTTGTTTGTGATCTGTGGAGGATTTTGACTTGTGTTGACTTACATTTGTCATTTATGTAGGTTTGGTTTGATATCTGTGTTGAACTTCAGTTATTGACTGTTATTCTGAAACCAGTAACTAGAAGTCTGAGGCAGAAGAAAATAGTGGAACTAATCATTAGGGTTGGGCGATGCCGGAAATGTTGGTATCAATCTGATACCAAGTAAACATAGGGCTTGAATAGCTGAGTCCGATACTTTATTTAAAATGTCATATTCACTGAATAATTTTGCCTTTTGTTAGTGGGGTATGATAGATGAGGACAAAGTGTAATAAAATAATTGCCTTATTACTTTACACATCACATGTTGAAGCTTCAACATATTTGTTGCAGTGAATAACATTCACACAGCACTTTTCTCTGCCATCACGGGCCGCTCAGCAGGGAGGGGCGTAAAGTGCCTGTGCCTGACTGTGAGTCACTATAGGTGTTTTTCCATTTGTAAGTGCGGCTCCTCTCGGTTCTCTTCGGATCGGCTCAACTCTGGTGTAGGTGTTTTTTCAGGGTAACTAGTAGTGTCCCCGCTCTGTGGGCAGTAACGTCTTTAAAAAGTGGGTGGCATAATTAAAATAGAGGCGCTAAAGCTGCTGTTTATCGTTGCTCAATCTGTGCGACAATTAACTGTTGACATAAACAGTCTGATATTTCATCAGTAAAAAATACTCATACCCTGCTACAGCAAACCGTTGTTTATAAATGCAGTACAAAAAAAAACAAAATTAGTTTTTTATAAATGAATTTACAATTACTGCACATTTTATAGGAGTGTGAGTAAATATGTTGATTTTTTTCCTCATGGATTTAACTCAATGAAAAACAAACAGCAATGCCGATAGTATATTTATTGCACAAAATAAAAGTCAGACAATATATAACTACATTAAAAAAACACACAATTACCTAAAATACTACTTTAAATCCCAAATTTAACAGGAGAAGCTGTAGCCCCTGGCTTCTTCGACCCGGTAAGCGAGGCAGCCGGTACCGATTGATGTCGGAGAAGGTGGAGAAGCGGTCCAGGAGCTTAGCTGACCACTTGTTGAATGTGACTCTGAAAAAAACCCATCGATTAGCCTCGAATACGGTCAACATTAATTACTAATGGCAATAAATGCAAAGCTGGTGGTGTTGTTTTTAGCCTGGATCACTAACTAGCGATAGCTGCTAGCAAGCTAGCTGGTTCAATATTTATAACTTCTCCTGGCTCGCTGCAATCATTTGAAAAATCTCAGTGAATATATACAAAAACCGGGCCGAGAGTGGGTAGGAGACAGAGAGAGTAATATGCTGGACAATTAGTAGAAAAAACTACAACAAAAGCATAGATCACTCTAGTATTGATTCAATACGGATTCTCATCTTGGTATTGATAGTATCAATACTTAGATCAAAACGCATTCCCCTACTAAGCACAAGGAGTAAGTATGTTCAAAGATAATACCCAAGTGCACATTGTACTTGCTACCACAAGTATTAGTGGTTTATTTTATATATTTTTGTCACATTAACCTTTTATTGTTAGTAGAATAAAGAAATTTGTGTTGCGGAAATCAAAAAGAAGCATAATTGACTTAAAATTATATATGTATGTAGTTTTGTGTACTGTGTATTTGCTCTTCTATAACACTGTCTAGATTATTTATTTTACCATTGCATCTTGTTGCTTTAACAAAGAACAAATCAGTCTAATTGAGCACCAGGCAAAACTTATGCTGCTATGCTTTAGGAACTCAGCAAAAAAGCATTCCTCCACTGTTTTCTATACCACTTAGATTCTCTCTAGCTTCCTCATCCCACTTTATATAACTACCCAGGCACAATTCTCAGACAACATGCCCTGTAGTACCTATTTTTTTTATTTTATTTTTTTAAAAGGCCAAAACATTCTGTGGGCCCTTGTTGGAGATATGCTGCCGCCACACTCCACTCAGGACTCTGGGACTTTTCCATCACTGTGATAAACCACCTCAGTCTCATAGTGCAAAAGATTGCTGAAATATCTTTCACCAAACTTGGTACAGATGTTCTCCAGGTCTTACTATCTGTACATCAAAATGTATATTTTAGAATATGAAAAATCCAATTTTTCATGTACAAAATTAAAATTGGTTGTTGATTTCTTTAAAAGGCACCATCCAATGTGAATGGGATCTTAGACCACAACAAATATTGTCAATTACAATTGGTTTTGGAAACTGCTATGAATTCACTCCTGCCTTCTATAAAGATGTTGATGGAGATGATAGAAGAAATTCACCTCACCTACCTTTTGACTGATGCTCATTTAAGAATGGCTCCTCATTTAAGCAACCTGCACCTCTTAACTTTAGTTGCTGATCAGTTTTTTTCTCCCATTGATTCAGTTATAGTGAAGTCAAATGAAGGAAAAAAAAAACAGGATAATTCTCCCCATGGGGTACAAACTTACAACCTCATCTGACTTGTATGTCCGTAGAACTTACATTCTCTGTCAATTAACATCTCCCCTAGAGTATCCTATCAATGGTAATTAACAATACCAAAAACAGAAAGAAAATGTCACGACCAGCAGGCATTGATTTTTGCAAGACAAATTCCAGGGCAAATTAGACTTTTTCCAACTTCAAGGTGATTTCACTTCTTCCCTCTTACTTTTTAAATTATGTTAGAGTTTGTAAACAAAACAAAAAGAAGAACAGTTAAGGTTTTCCTTAACAAGCTTGTCTTCAATGAAGTAAAGTTGATGAACTTCTTCACAGCAGATGCTTTGACATGTCACTGCAAAAGAAGCATGAGTGGAACTAAAATCATTTGTCACAGTCAGGTTGTCCAGGAATATACTTCACTGAGAAATCCTTCCCCGAGGCTGAACACTGAAACCTCCACTGAAATGAAAGTCAGCTTTTAATAATAATCTTGTTAATTGTCTTCTGCCTTTTTATTTCCTGTCAACATGCAGCAAATGTGTGCTTTCCTTTATTCATGCAAACACAGAGAGCTTGATGGAAACTTAAACACTGATAATTATCCCAAATAACCGGACTGTGGAGTTATTTTTGTGAATGTGCACTTCAAAGTCAATTTTATGACTCACTTTCTCTCTTTATTTTTTCAGTGTCAGAACATTTGGGCAGATTTTTCAGAATTGTATTTGTTTCCTTACAATCTGAAAGAAGAGTGACATGTTTTCTGACATCTTTTAGTAAAAACAGCTTATTTTTGGTCAGTTTGACAGAGGTATTCTGAAAAGCATTAAATTGCTGTCATGTTATGTTCAAGGACCCATCACAGTGAGCAGCTGTGCTGGTTGTCAAACAAGTCAGAACAGGAAGAAACCTAACAAATGTGAAGAGTGTGAAGGCTTTACAAAGACTAGCAAGGAAAAAGAAACAGGAAGGCCTTTTTGGACATATGTAAGCCATAAGTCAAGCAGTCTGTCCACACTTATCAAAAACGATCATGTACTTTTTGAGATTGTTATTACTCCAGTACTGTGAAACAAGGCTAGGGATTCATGCTGTACTCAGTCTTTACATTGATTTTACATTTCCTGCTGCTCTGAGACCCACAGATTCATCAAATGGGCATTTCAGACGAGTTACAAATATGCTGCATCCCTGTGGTGTGCCTGAAGGCATCCAAAGTTATTCTGCTATCAAAGTAAAAAGAAAGTATATGCCATTTAAGGACTACATTGCATTGCATGTTTGACTAAAGTAAATCAAACTAAAGCAGCATATCCAATTAGCACTAACCATAGATATTTTTTAAACAATTTTTTTTCTTCTACTGATTGAGGGCCGGTTTATGTATCAAAAGACGTCGCAATACATCTGAAAAAATTAGTAATTTGGCTTAACAATGTCAGTTCATAAAGAGGATGGGTTTGTGTAGTATCCACCAACTTTTCTCTTTGTCTTTTTCCATGTAGCTGCATTTCCAACATCCTTCTAACAATCTGCCTTTTGTCCCTCTTTTGCACATGTCGAAACCATCTCAGTCTGACCTCCCTAACTTTATCTCCCAGTCATGTGTGATGGCTCAAATGCAGGCACTAATCACATCATTGTATGGGATCATGTATTGATAACAAATAAAGTACTTTTTTTACAGTTATTTAACCCTTCACTATACCTCTTATGAGCATTTGTCAGCCACGTACATGGTGCCGGAGAGTGCCTGGTGGTGGAGCCTTGGCTCCTGGGGCTCTGCCTGGCCATGCCCAAAAGGACAATAGGAGGCCACCTCCATATAGACCCACCATTTGTGTGGAGGACCATCAATGTCGGTTGTGATGCATGCTGGGCAGCAGGTGAGGGAGGGTCCCTGGCTGTACCAATTCTTGTTGACATAGATTGGCTCTAGGGATGTGGAATATAACGCACTTGCAGGTTAGGAGCCAGAGCCTCTGTGTGAGGTTCAGCATTACCGGCTAGATTTAGTTGGGCTCACTTCTACTCACTACTTGGGCTCTGTGC
>JARVJO010000125.1:3402415-3437218 GCA_031762555.1 Cynodonichthys magdalenae | reverse complement strand
TGAGATGTTTGAGAGGCTGCTGCAGCAGCAGCAACTATTAAGAGAGCAGCTTGCTCGCCAGCCATGGTTCTGCTCTCTGGAACCTGCAAAATTTTCTGTTGTAACAATGCTTCTTGGCAATAAATCTTGTACCGGGCACCTGATTGGCAGCACCTGGTGGTACTAGAAGCTCAAAACAAACAATAGCAACAGCAAAATATGCTGTTTGGCAGAGAAGATTTGGCAAACTCAAATACTCAGTTCTACTGCTCATCCCACAAATGCATGTCCCTTACAAACATGGCACCATTTAAAAGGAAAATTAACAGGCTTTTCCAGTAGTATAAGATTTATTCCCAAGAAGCATTGTTACAACAAAGAAATAATCTACTCAAAATTCCTTACATTTCTTGCTAAATATTTTTCCCATTCTAAAGCCTACTCCCAGATACAACCCAACTGTCATCACTACATCACAACCTAGAGCTGTGTTGTCAGCTTTCTCTGTCATGTATCAAGTATTACAATACTCCTGTGGCATCTCAGAGGCATAACAGTAATAGGTTAACTTAAACCTCTCCATTCTGATTTTGTTCTTTCATAAATCATACCTAGACAGCAAGTCTCAGGCCTGGCTTAAATGTCTTTTGAAAGGGGCGAATGATGTTTCATTATTATGTCCTCGTCAGTGCTCAGTGAGATGTTAGCTAAAATCAGGCACATTGTAATTGGCTCTTTATTGTTAAATCTGGAGTGGTCCTTTTGGACCCTGCTCATGTTTTAGTACACATTAGCACAGCTCACATTATTTCCTTAACTACACTCCAGTTTGTCATTATAAATATTTTTTTTCTGATTTTTCTTCAGGCTGTTTCTGCTTCTGAACAAGAATAGAAAAAGGCTCCACTTGGAAACATTTTATCACTTTATGGCTTCTGATTCCTCAATAAGCCAGGTTCTGTTTATTGTGGCCAGGTCTGTTGGATAAAAAGTGTTATTTTAGCTTTAACTTCTACTTGTCACTACATCCACTCAAATCTTCAGCAATTTCCTCTGTTTGGGGATTTTGCATCTGTGCTTGAGAAAAGCTAGCGTTGCCCGTTTAAAATGTTCCTGCTACAGTGAACAGTTTGACTATGATGAATAATAGCTTCAGAAAAACTGGTTCTGCTGACAGGGCTGATTAGTTAATCAGTGGACTTGTTGCCTGGTAGGCAGAAAAGTAATAGTTTGTTCTTTGTCAGACATAGCTTCATTATTTATTAACCTTTTTTTAACCAGGCAAATCTCTGGCCTGGGCCTGAAGGCAACCTGGCATGCATCTTTTTGGACTTTTTGGACTTACTCATAGTTACTCAAAATGTTTGGGTTTTTACTGTAGAGATTCATTCAGTCATTCATTCAGAGAGTCATTCAGTTGTTGCTCCTGCAGTTGTGTGATCCTGTTTGACGTGACCCATTATTTTCAACGCCAGAGTGTTTGATATCACATCCATGTTCATCAAACTGTAGAACCACTATTCCTGTCAGTTGGGAAAAAGTTCTGTCAAGAAATAAATGTAATGAAAACAAACATGCTATTAAAATTTTGGATTTCTCCAGGCCGTTTTTCTAACTTGATAATCTAGAAATTCATCCATCATCTCTGTCCAGTTAACTCACAGTTTCTAACTGAAGCACATTAAAAAGAATGACTAACTAGAATTTTATTTTTCTTTTGGGGGGAAAAATTGCCAATTTTTAGGAGTTCATATTTCAATAGTAAAGATCTAGCAGACACTTGAAAGTGAACTTCATGAATAAAACTTGACAGGAGTATTGATGTTTAATGCTCCCCTGCTGCCCTTGGACTCTGCTGTGGAAGTAAAAACTTCCAGTACAGTGCATTAAACTCTCGCAGAATTTCTAGCTCACATTTCCAGCTGTGAGGCAGCGCTACGAGAGAGAGACTAGTGACAATAAGCTTCTATTCTTGGGCCAGTAACTATTTTTTGTTATCTGACCACCTCCAGAGGTTCCATCAGATATCAGCGTTAGTCCTTTTTCCAGATAGTGAGATGAGTTTCTGTTACTTACCTTTTGATTGTTTGAATTAAAAGCAAACATTTTGATAATTAGGTTAAAGAATTAGTTAATGTGCCACACATCATACACACTCTTTGCTAAACATCAAAGTCTCACAGCTTATTTTTTATTCAGGTTGGAGTGAAGTTTATTCTGGTCATACAGTTGGTTCTACTGATTTATAGTGTGTAGTCCAGAAAGTTCCAGGATTGAATTCGATTTAGAATCCAAAGTAAGCCGAAGTTTCTTACTGGCATAATGGTGCTGTAGAATGTCTGCCTACAGTGACCAGTGTGCATTGTTGTCAGATGTAATCAAAGATATTAAATTCTGATGAAGCGTCCACTAATCCCTTCCAACCTGTAGCTGTAGGGTCACTCATGCTGACTTTTTTTTCTGTCTGCTGCCTTATTTTACTCTCTTCTGCTTGTTATTACTATCTATGTCACTTATTTGAATTCAATTATATACCGTATTTATTCGTGTATATGATCTCATGTATAATACGACACCCCCTCTTTTTTTAGCTTAAAAAGCATAAAAATTAAATTCTCATATTACCTCTAATTTTATACAGACTTCATGATTTTTCAGCCTTTGTAGTCTTTATACATATCAATAAAATGATCATTTGACCGTTATATCAATCTTTTTTTAAATTTGTTTTAACAACATATGTTCTAAAAAGGTACAGAACAACATATGTATCACAGTAAATACAACAAAAACTATCAATGTGAAATTTAGCAATACTCATTTTTAACTGGTGTGTTATAACAAACAGATAGAGCTATGTGGCTCTAACAAGTGTGAATATAGTTGAATCAAAAGCCTTCAAAATCAGGCTCACCATCATCTGTATCACCAAAACGTTTCTGGTATTCCTCCATTGTAATAATGGCATCAGTAATCCCACTCAGAAATCTCATCCTCTGTGGCTTGCGAGCACCCCCTCTGGTGGGGAAACTTTTTTCAGGGAAACAAACCTTTTCAGGACACCTGTAGATGGCAGCCATTACAGACATGTGTTTGTTGTTCTAGGGGCTGCCCGGTCGCACATTAATGCTACTAGTTTATCATTACTAAGCTACAGGACTGCCTTTTTTTTTACATCATGTAGCTTGTCTGGATTTGTTACTAATCTCGCTCAGAGGCACAAAGGAGTGTCAGAGGTAAGCTCACTTTAACCGCGTTTTACGATGTGGTCTCATTTCCGGACTCAGGCATTTTGTGAATGAGGCCGATATTTCAGTTAAAATACAGGAGAAAAAATATTGATCCGAGAATAGTGCTACCCCCCAACTTTGTGGTTGATTTTATGGATTTAATTTTTCGTATTATACTTGAATAAATACGGTCCTCTTGTGATAGTTTTTGTCACACATTGGTAACAAATCAGTCCACACACTCACTTTATTAGTATATTTTGTTTTGCAGTTGGAGCATGTGTCTTTATCTTGAGTTAACTGGCTTGGGAAATTGGTAGTTTCCTGTCAGTGCAAGAGGTGTGGCTTTAGAAGCATAATACACCTTCTGCACAGTGACGTCATAATGCATGCGCACACGCGGTTTTCGCGCATTTTCAGGAAGTAGGGGGTCAGCCACTGAACGAGCAGAGTGTTTACATTACTTTAAATGGTATCTGGGGGGAAAAGTGACTTTTGTAGTGTCTATAATTATTCAATGCAACGTAAACAGGTTGCATCCTCAAGGAAAGCCACTAAACAAAGAAAGCTGTGGCTCAAAGCGCTTCGCCGTGCTGACTTTACTCAGACGAGAAACAGTAAAGTGTGTAGTTGGCATTTTATTTCTACACATCAAATTTCCCATCAAACAAATACAATCTGAGCTAGGAAAACTTTGTGCATAGTAATGGCTCCTATGGTAGCGCGGCGCTAGCTATAGTGGCTAATATGCGATGTCAAATCCAGTAACAATGACAAAATCAGTCTAAAGTTCAGCACCTTTTTGTGTGAGAAGTTCTATGGCATTGACACAAACATTTGATTCTGACGCTTGAGTCTAAATGTTTGATGAAAACAAGACAAGAATAATTAACTTACCCTGCTGGGCATTGACAAAAAGCCTGAAGGGTTTCACCACTTTCAATCAGCGCAACGAACACTCCATAGTTCTGTTGCTTCATGCTTGCTTTCACTTTAGCATGAATGACAACAGTGCCAGCACAAACACTATCGTCAGCAGTGCCACAAACGCCCAAAATCTGAACGTGGCCACCTTTTGAAAACATGATAGCTCTCCACTTCTACGTCCTTATTTCGGCAATTGTCTTCTTTGACAAGGTGGCCCCCCTTGATAGTTGCTTCACAATGATGTCTTCTCGGATCCGTGGCACACTTTTCAGGGGTTTTGTCCATTTGTTGTCTACAATTTTACTAAACCACGCATCAATATCACAACTCGCCATCATCAACAGTCTCTTTAGAAATACATTGCCCCTTGCTTCTGTATTTTGAAGCAGGTGGAATTTCGCCATCCAATCAGAATGTTCGTTTCATGTGTGCTTTGGGTCATGACGTCAACTAGTGGGCAGATCGATCCTAATATTGATAATGCTACCAACGCTGGGATTGATTATGAACGATACTTGTGTAAAAAGATCGATAGTCAAGCTGTTTTTTTCTTTCCCGCATGCACTGACTGCTGTGCACGAGAATTCATCAAAGTCCACTCTGTGTCTGTACGAGTAGCGCTGCGCTGCCACACAGCACAGAGCAGTGCACCCTCCCCCCTCGTCACGTGGCTCAGCTGCTCCAGCCAAACAGCCAGAATAAGTTTGAAACTTTTGTTACTCTTCCATTGTTTCTAAACAAAAATATTGATTGTGATATTAAAGTATTTTGTTGTCACATATAATGTTTGGGAAAATTCTGTCTTAGGTCTTTTGGATCCTTTGGATCTATGCAGCTTAAATATGAAAAAGTTTCTGTATCAGCGATATTGGCCCTGTATTTACTTGGTATCGGATCGATACCAAAATTCCTGGTATCCCACACCTCTACTTGTCAACAAGGCGATATTTTAGGTTTGTTTAGATCATTTGGTCTTTATTTAGTATTGAGATTTAGTTCTTTTCCCCTATTGTGTGTAAATTGTTTGACTCAATCATAAAAAGCTACCCTTCTATGTCTTTGTGCGAGGCAAGTTTGTGGAGTTAATGGGGTTATAGTTTATATGCTCAGCTGTAAAATCCCCTTTTGAATAGACTTTTATATATTTAGTTTTATGGGCTCCTTAACTACAGCATATTGAACTTCGCCATTATTTTGAACTACTTTCTTGGGTGGAAAACTTTTAAAATAGTTTTTTTTTCTGTCCTCTGCTTTACTGCTTAGTCCCTCACAACTCTTTTGTGAAGTCATATAAAGGTTTCATAGGTATAACATATGGCAATGAACTTTACCACAAAGGACTTCTTCAGAAAATGGCTTTGTGTTGGGTTAACAGTTTACAATTTGGAAGCATCTTGACACTCATTAAGCATCAGGAAATTACATCTCTTAGCAGAGCATGGCAACATAAGATTAGACAGGGCTACATTAACTCAATGGGTTTTTCCTCTTCTGATTAAGGTCAAATTGGGCTTGACTCCATGGTTGTGTGTAAAAAGGTTGTGATGTCTGTTTATATAGTAACAAGATAGGAATAATTAATGAAGATCTCTTCGGAGTGGCACACCATGCATGAAATACAGATCCACTGAGGACCATTTTCCTAAAATCTTTGTACTTTCCTCTTCTCTGGCCTAAACTGTTTTTATTTTATCTTTGCACACCAATAAAATGGAAAAAGCAAATCTCATTAGTAATTAAAAATGCTATATTAAGGAAGTATTTACTTAGATTTCATTGTTGTTGTTTAAAGATCATCATGAAAAACAACTTTGAAATAGATTTTTTTTTAGTATTTTTGTAAAACTTAGTTTCTTCTTTGCTAGTATTACCACATTTTTACTGTTTTATAATAATCATGCATTTTTCTTGTGTTTCAGACTGACTTAAGGGTGAGTTGGTGAACATACCCCAAAACATCTGTCCAGTTGTCTTATTTTTTTGTGACATTGAAGAACTGGCATTTCCATTTACTTCTGTTGCAACTGAGTTACATTCTCTGAAATATGTTAGAATGAGGTCAAATGAGAATTCCTCTTGCTGAGCTTCAAATTCTTTTGGTCAACTCACAAGGGTGAGGACTACATAGTATCCTACAGTATATTGGTATGATAGGCAGAAAGTCAGTTTACAATGTCAGCTGCCAGAAAAGTTAGTGTAGATACCTGAACTGTAGCTATTGTTATAAATAAAAATGGGGATGATGAATATACCTGACAGCTCTTCTTGACTGGAAAGATGATTTTATTCTCCCAATTGGCATCTGCAAGACTTGGATTTGTTAACTGGCTCCAGTATTACGCCCTTGTGACTGGCATCAGGCCACTCCAATGGTTGTAAAACTCAAACAAGGACAGTGTCTGGTATGTCTTTGAATTAATCTCCATAAGGTGAGACTTTTTTTAAAGAATACTGTCAATAAAATACTTTAAGAGGGTTCAGTTAAGATGGTGTTGAACAGCATCAATGTGTGCCTAGGCCTTGTCGTTCGTACTAATCCCCCCAGTGTGGTAGTGTTCCCTGAGGACAAATGAACTTATATCCTGTCGAATGTGATGTGTAGCCACCATGGAGGGGAATCCAAAATACAGAAAACAAAACAACTGCATGGTGCACCAGAAAGTCCGGTGAACATCTGAAATGTCTTTTTGTTTCGTTTTTTCTCTGTTAAAATTAATGCACAAACTGTGACCATTGCTTCTTTCTTGTCAGCTTTATTTATTCTTAACTCATGTTGGATCTTGAGAAGTCTCATGAGATTTCCCATCTGACATCTAAATGTTTGTGACTGAAATCTGTTCATATGGTTTGTTGTCTTTTGTCATGTGGTTGTACACCACACAAACCTGTTATATCTATGATTGTTTATCATCACGTGGTGGGGTCTCTTTTACTTAGATTTTTTTTTTTCAGTTTTCATTTAATTTCTTTATTTAAATTATCTTTTGACATTTTTAAAATCTTGCCATGTGAAGCAGGCATTTTCACAGTTGCGAGACCAAAAATAGCACCATTTTGTCCTCGAATGAGTTCCAAGAGCCTGTTTTCGACAAATCTGGGTAGAACTCATGTGCCAGGGATCACTTATTTTGTGACTGGCCAGAAATGTGACGCAACATTGGTTATTGTAACCATGCTGTTCTATAAACTGCTTAGGAACCAGTTTGGTGGTAGTCATGCTGGGAGTTAGCTGCTGGAAGCTAAACTTAACTTCTGGGATCTTCAGTGTGATCACTTATCTCTCCTGGGCAGATACCATCATTATGTGTGTGTGTGTGTACTTGTTTCTACTACAAAGTGAGGACTCATTGTGACATAGTTACTATCTAAGTGAGGTCTTTGATGTGAAGTGAGAATCTTTTCAATGTCCTCACTTTATTTGCAGCTCTACTGTGCTTTACTAGTTATATTTAAAGGTATGGTGTAAATTATGTTTTGGTTAGGGTTAGGAATAGACCAATAATGGTTAGTTTTAGGGAAAATGTCTGGGTTAGATATAAATACAGTTACAAAAATTAATGGAGGTCAATACAATGTCCTCAGTTTGATGCAAGTACAAGGATGTGTGTGTGCGACTGAATAGACGGCAGGACACAACGGTCGTCAAACCCATGGCCGACATCTTGAGGAGGAGATGCTGTTCTCCTTTAAATGAAAAACCTTCTCTGAAAAACCATCTCTGTAATTGTCTTGGTGTTGTAGCAAAAAACTAATTTTCCCATTGTGCAGTTGCTGTGTTTCTGTGTTTTCTTTGGCAGAATAGGTAGGAAGGTTGAGTACAGTTGTTTGGGTTTGAGAGTTGGGGTATGAATGACTGGCTCCTCTTGTAAAGACACTGCAGCATAAACAGAGAAAAAAAACCATATTCACTCACCGTTGGGGTTTTTTTTGAAAACTAAGTTAATCTTTTTTGTACGTGATAATTTTTAATTCCACTTCACTTAGCTGAGCAAAACGTATCATTCCTAGTTCCTGACCAAACTGCTAGCAAATTGAGTGTTGAAAGAACTCAAAATGCTCAGGTGCTGGGCGACTCTTTTTTTCAAACAGTCATCTTGAAAAAGGCACTAACCATAATTTCACAATGATATCATACACAGGTTTTTCCATTTTCAGTGTAAATCTGTTAAAGAGAAATTCCCACTGGCTAAAGCTCAAAATCTGATTGGTTCATTAAACCATCTATTCAGATTTAGATTTGGGAACTTTCTTTAGAATATATTCTTTCTCAGAGACCTGAAATATTTCTGCAACTGTTTCTACTGTTACAGATAAAGCCTGGTATCCTGAAACTTAAAACCTTGTAATATTAATGTTCTTAGTTTTATTGGTAGAATTTCTTCTTGAACAATTCAGAATACAAAATTGTTATAACATAGTTTATCACAAGCGCTACAAGTACTGACAGTATTACCTTTGGGTATAGAAGTTTTATGACTACTGTTGCAGCGGAGGATAATTTGGTTCTCCAGTGTCTACTTACCTGGTTGTTATAAACACGGCGTAGGAGACTAATCAATGCCATGGAAGTTGCAGCTGAGGCTTTTAACCCTACATGTGGTAGAATATGCCATGTTTCTTTCTATCATTTGACTCAAGCTTAAAAAAGCACATAGGAACTGTAATTATTCTAAGTAGAGTTAAAGAAACACGGTAAAAGAAAACTTGAACAGCAAAGTCATTTTCTGAGCATAATAGTTTTGAAAAGTAGGTCTTTTGTGCATACATGATTATCATTAATGCCACTGAATGTCCCAAGATTAAAGTGTTACCAGGCATGATCAGGGTAAGAGCCAAAGCTGATCCATTCACTTGCACATTCAGATTATTTGAAATTGTCTGAATTGAGTTGTTTCCCTGCCAAAATATCTACCTGGACATTGTTTCTTTCCAGCCAAGTCATGACCCTTCCTGTTATGTAAGGCTCTCTCAGCAGCTGACCAGCCCACACCTGTCCTCAAGCCTGACAGCCTGTAATCAGCGTGGAGAAATGCCATGACGGCGTGAAACACAAAACAGCCTGTAGATCTGTCTTCACGGTGCATGCAGACGCATTCCTGAACCTCTCCAACACAGATACATTGCTCGCCCTGACCTTTTCCCTTTCACTTTGAGTGAGCAGTACTTAAAGTGTATGTGACAGGCAAAACAAACAAACAAGAGAAACGGGACATCGCTGGACAGAGCTGCTGCGTGCGGCAGGCGGAGTGTGAGAGGTGACAAAATTCCCTGAAAATAAGTTTTTACTGCTTCAATCCTGTTGCAGTTTTTTGAAAACAGAAGCTTTCCCAGGTGCACACTCACATCATTAAATCTAAAGTGACCCAGTTTCTTACCAGATGTCTACACGTCCCAAGAGCTGTCTGCCCATCTATCATCTGAAGAAACCTGCTAAAGACGGCAAATAAAATAAATACAATGAGAACTTCACAACAGAACTCTCTATAGAAAACATTGACTTTCTAACCTCTTATTTAATTCATTGTTCCAGTATATTTTTCTGACCACTCCATTGATGTATTCCCCTTATTTAATTGTCAGCATCAACTCTTCTCTGCTTCATTCTCTCTTCAATTTCGTTTTTTTTTTTCCTTCTGTTTCTGCAGAGGGCTTGGCTGTAGGAGTTGGTTTCGGCGCTGTAGGAAAGACGACCTCTGCCACCTTCGAGAGCGCCAGGTGAGGTCAAGAAGCCGAGCTTAACACAACTAACACACTAGTTTCATGAATCTGTCAGTGTAGGGAGTGAACATGAGAGAAACTGACATTCAGTTTGGAGTATGTAGTTAAACGTTATTTATGAAGGTTAAAATATCATAAAAGGTTGTTTTAAAGTCAAAGGTGTTGTTAATTAAATGTGTAGAACTGTTTGCTGTGAATGTATAGAGTGTTTTTTCCCCATCCCTGGCTGAACAAACTTGCTGCATGGTGTTGTCATCTAGTGGTGACATCTGGTACTGTTGGTACAAAAAAACTTCAAATTTCTTTATATAAACAAGATCCTAGTCATGCTCTCTTAATAAATTATTTTTAGTATTGTCAAATTATTCTAATGACACATTGTATGAAAAGGAAAACTTCACGTTTCACTGCCTTGGCACCCTGGATGTTTCCTGAATGGTTTGGCAGTGATTTGTCTGCAGATGTTGCTGCTGCCTATGTAAACTCTATACTTGATTCTAATTTCATACAACCTGAAATGTCTGACTTTTCTGGCAGTCTTTCGTTTAGTTTGGGTAGGGTTTGTGTTTCTTATTTTGTTACTGATGAAATACCAGCTGACAGAATCTTGACAGTGTTCTGCTGGCATCATGGTTGTTCTGCAGAAGAGATTAGATTAGAGATTAGTGTTTTCCAGGAGATCCATCCGTTCATGATCTACACCTGTTGGATCATCTGCAGGGTAGTACAATAACCATGAAGGAAAACAAAGAATTATTTGATAGTTTTGATTTGATTTAAATTAGCTTCTGTGTCATTTCATAACAGTTAAATTTATTTTTCTACATCTGGTAATTTGCATCAAAGTAGTGAAGCCTCTTGTCATCTGTTCTTAGAAGGTCAAAAACCTGAAAACTCCAAAGCGATCTCTGGCGTTTTTACTAACTTTACGTTACTCATCCGATTGCTTACATTTTGCTCCATTTCTGCTAATTATCCCATCAATCATCCACAGCACACAGTTCAGAGTCACAAATGTTCTCAGAGTCTCATCAGTGGGGATATTTTTGAAACATCATGATTTCACACAACTACTTTGCTTGGGTTTTGCTGTCTGTCATCTAGTTTACCGATTGGTAAATGAGGAGTATATGAGTTTAAAAGACGTGAAATCTTGTGCTTTTGGAAAAGTCAGTCACAAATTTTCTAAATCAAACTCATGTACAGTGCAAATATACTGTAAATGCCCTTATCCTAGAGGGTCAATTCAGAATTTTGTGTATCTCTTGACAAATTTGTGCAACAATATGAAATTTGTTAAAAGGATTATCAACTGCTCGAAAGTTTTAAAGTCTTTCTACTTTCTTTACAACATTTATTTGTTATCTGTTAAGGTTTACTGAAACACTTGTAAGGTTTGCTGTACTTTCTAACAACCTAAGCCTTTGAAAAGCAGTTAAAGTTAAATGAAACCACCGCTTTTCTGCATAAGCAGGTCCACAAAGTTCTGACCAATCACACATTACTGTACCCATGAGTCAAAAGTTCTGCCAGTTGTTTGTGCACAGAACAGGTTCTCAGAGACAGTGAGAGAACAAAACCGTGACGATGACAACAAATTTCAACCCATCGTGTTCAGTATAAATTAGCCTTAATTCTGTTCAGAAAACAAGAGAAAGTTAGACTTTAAGCACCAGACAGTCATTTGCTTATGTGTGTTTTGAAAATAAATATTCTTTCTGTTCATTGTTTGTGTTCCAACAGAAATCTGGCCATCGGAATTGGTATTCAGAACTTCCCAGAAGGCCTGGCAGTGAGCCTACCACTGCAGGGCTCAGGGGTCTCAACATGGAAGGCCTTCTGGTAGGTCAACACTCTGTGTCAGACAGAGATGGTTAAACTCTGTAAAGACTTGAGCTGACAGCAAATTATTCACTTAGAGAGTTGGATTTGCACTGTAACTGTTAGAAACAATAAAAGTATTTTTTTTATTATTTTGTTATTGTTGACTAATTATAAAATTAATTAAATCAGCATTGCATATGGAGTTCCACAAGGCTTGGTACTTGGTTCTCTTCTGTTAAATTTGTATTTTTCTACTTGGGTCTATGATTAAACAAAACATATCTAGTTTTTAATAGTATGGAATTTAATGTTGGTATTTTCTAGATCTGGGTATTTTTGGGGAAAAAATATATTAAAAACAAAAAGTATGTTTTCAAAATCTATTACGTATTTTATTTTCTTAAAATTCAAAAGTTCCCATTTTAAAAGGTTGCTTAAATAAGCAGGATGTTTTTCTCTTTGACTCTATGTAACATATGAACATCATGCACACTTTTAATTCACATATTAGTAGGGAACTAAATAGAGGAACGTGGATTATTTTTTTCAAGAATTACTAATGGGATCTAGGAAAATGCGACCGTAACCATTTAATGCAGTGATTCCCAAAGTTGGGATTGGGATCCACAATGGGGTCCCAAAACATCAAGGTGGGGTCTTGAAAAGATTTTCAGAATAAATTACATTTAAAAATAAATAACTACTAACGATACATTTTTGCATCAGTTGTTACAAAAGAGTGTGGTCAGTGTACTTAAACTGTATAAAAAGAACATAATGAATATTGTTATCATGCCTTGTTAAACTGACCTGGTACCAATGTTTATCACCCAACAGTAGATGAGGCACAACTTTCTGTTGCTAGTATTTTGTGGCTCACAGGCTGAAAAGTTTGGATATTTTGAAATCAAAAGCTTATCAAAAAAATCAACAGAAAATTTTAATTCAGAAAAATCTGGAAATTTTTAATTGTGTCAAAAACGCAGATAATACCAAACTTCTTTCCTGCCAAACAACCCAAGTTTCTGACTATTCTTATCCAGTGCTTCACTGATGTCAAACTTTGTCAGCTAAGGATTGTTTTAGAGTCTGAAGTCCGATCTTTCCTACAGTTAAACCTTTTTTGTTTGCTCAGGTACGGTCAGCTCAGCGGGATGGTGGAACCCATTGCTGGACTGCTGGGAGCCGGTGCTGTTGTTCTGGCAGAACCTCTGCTGCCGTACGCGTTGGCGTTTGCAGCTGGGGCGATGGTCTACGTGGTGGTGGATGACATCATACCTGAGGCACAAGTCAGGTGGGAAGGAAGGGGACACTTCAGTTGTAGCATCATTTAATAGTTAATAAAAGTAGTTTGTGAGTTTTCTGCTCATGTTTGCTCTGTTTTGGTGTCTCCAGTGGAAATGGCAAGTTGGCATCTTGGACCTCCATCCTGGGCTTTGTAGTGATGATGTCACTGGATGTGGGGCTGGGCTGAATCCACACTGATGATGAACAAACCTTCAGCCGTTATATGGGACCAAACACGGTGTTTTCTTTTAAAACACTGTTATGCAATTTAAATTGAATTACAGCTACTTGAAGATGATCAAAACAGAAGCACAGAACTGATATTTCTTTTGAACCAAGTTATCAGGATGGCTTTACTTGAAATTTTATGTTATTTACCTGCTACATGTCTTTTCCAATGAGCAGCTTAAGCTTTCATTTAAATGTCTGATCTTATTCTGAAATAAGTTAAATGGTAAAAAAAATTAAATAATCTATGTATTTTTTTCATTCTAGAGCTGGTGAATGTTTGGTTAAACTGTTAATAAAAAATATGAAATATTTTTCACTTTTCAAAAGCAAAATAAGTGTTTTTTCACTGGTTTTATGGGGCTCCCAAGAAATTATTTGTTTTTGTTGGAATTTAGATTTTTCCAGATGTGGACAAATCAACATTAAAAGTCTCATCTGCAGATGTCACATTTTCTTTAGCTCAACTTCTGTTGGAACAAAAACAGGAAATGAATTTGAATCTCTGCTTCTGGATGCAGCAGTTTTCTGTTCTGAGCGGTCTTCTGATGTCTAGTGGTCAGTCTGAGGAAACACGTTTTAACAAAAGATTTTTAGAAAATTTGAATCCATCAAGACATTTTAAAGTTTTTTATTTTCACGTTTTTGTAAACGTACAAATAAATAATATCCCACTTGTTTTAGAAAGCTTCTCAAACAACCTGTGTTTCGACAAATAGCATTTAATTTTTGACATCTGATGTGCTAACAGCTAGTCGGAAAGGATCTACAACCAAAAACTTTAGGATTAGTAGAATGTAATAAACATGAAAATAAGAGATAGAAGTTGAAAATATAAATATATATTTCATTTTATTTAAAATTAAAACACTTAAAATCTAGTCCACCTAAAAGCAACTGGTCTAAAACTGGTCATTATTAGGATGCCAGAGGTATAAATATTTTTTAAAATATAAATTTGAGAATATTAACTGTAAAAAATAACCTGTTTTTTTCTGTCTGTGTTCATTTGTCATGTTGGCTAAATATCTCTCATTGATGTACATAAAGGCAGCACGATGGATCAGGGGTTAGCAGTGTCGTCTCACAGCAAGAAGGTCCTGGGTTCGATCCCCGGTCTGGACCTGGGGTCTTTCTGTGTGGAGTTTACATGTTCTCCTTGTGCTTGCGTCAGTTTACTCCGGTCACACCCCAAAAACATGTACAATATGTTGTCTTCAGGCCTCCTTTACAAAACAGATCTGTGATGTCAGTGGGATTTGCCTGGTTAAACAAGGTAAACTAAATAAAACTTAAATAAATGTGTTTTCTTGTAGAAGAGGCCTTTAAATCCTTGACGTTAAAATAAAATTTGGCTTAAATCAACAGCTGCTTTACCTCAGCTATCACAGGGTCTTTAAAATTAAGAGAGAAAATGGGCTTAAAAAGAAACACAGGAACATGATCCACATTTAATCTTTAATCTTATTGGACGACAAACATGCTAAAACAGGACAACATGTGGAGACAGGAAGACAAATAAGGTCAAAAGATCTAGCTGAAACAAAACTAGTAATAAAAAAAAAAAGATCCTACAGAACAGTGAGCGGGGACGTTTTATACAGCAAGAAGTTTTTAAGACTTGTTGGCATTTCCAGCTGCTCGATACAGTGGATCTTGTTAATCTTCTTCAGGTATCTTCGCACGGCGAGTCGGCACTGAGAAGTCAAGGCTTTAGGATTTCCTGGGAGTGAAAGAAGAGGAGGAATTGTTAGTTATTAAAGAAGCAAACTGCAAATCGGTTATACTGTTTATAACTAATGCATCAGTTTATTATCAATTATTTAGAACTGCCTTGTGTGACGTCTGAATTTATTTTGTTCCCATAGACTCTGAAAAAGTTAATGTGATATTTTTTAACTCGTAACTCAAATCAAATTTAATGGTTTAAGCTGTCAAACTCCCTGTTTGGATTTCATGAACTACATTTCAGCTGTTTGAAATGTTGACGTTTACCAAAGTTACTAGTTTTAGAGTATATCTATTGAACTATTTCCTTTTTTTTCCAACTCACAATTAAAGCAGCAGCTCACATCCTGCAGAGAATTTAAATAAAGTTGGTAAAGTTTTTACTCCTTTTGGTATTGTGTCTACAGCACCAACTCCAAAACATATTAAGAATAATGTAAACAAAATTGCAAATCGCACAAACCTATTTCATTCATAATGTAACACAGTGAATATAGCAGATGATTAAACTGAAAATGTATGCATTTTACTTTGGGGAGAGGTTAGCAATTTAGAATTTTATGGCAGCAACACATCCCTAAGGTAAGGTGTTGGAACAGAGGCAGCAAAAGCCTGGATGTTGTATGAATGGGAAAAACAACAGGAAGAACATTTTGCAACTAATTAGGTTCAGAGGGCTTGGTGACAGCATTTTAGAGGCTGAAAGATGAGCAGAGGTTCATCAGTCTGGAAACAAAAAAAATAGAAGGATTTCAGAATATTAGTCCCCAATAAAAAAAGTAGAAAGACTCTGAATAACACATCTTAAAATCATTAACAGAGTTCAAGAATCTGAAGAAATCTCTGAGCTCAGAAGACAAGGATGAAAGTGAATGTCTAATATCTTCGGGCCCTCAGGGGCCACTGCAATAAAAACATGTCTGGTTTAGTTGTGGATATTACCGCATGGGATCAGGAACATTTCCACAGAAAATCACTGTCACTGTTTGCAGTAACATCTACAGATGCAGGTTAAAGCTCTATCGTACAAAGACGTGTTTCTGGATGGTGTTCACAGAAGACTGCTCTAGTTTCTAAGAATTTCAAATGTCTATTTGTTTCACTAGGGCTGTGTGTTGGCAAGAATTTGGTGATATAATACATTATGACACAGGGGCCATAATACAATATATCACAATATATTGAGATACTGTAAGCAAAGAGATATACAACAACTGATGATTAAAGAAGGGATGCTTCACAGTGAGAAACATGGTCCTGTCCCAATGTTTCTGAGATGTGTTGCTACCACCAAAATCAAAATGACCTGGTTTTTTCATAGTTTAAATATTGAATATGTTTACTGTGTTCCACTGTAATTAATTAAAAAAACAGTTTTATTTTTGTGGTTACTGCAAGTATTTCCTGGTAACCTGGGTTTTCAGTACCTCTCTCCCTCAGGAGCAGCTCCACAGCTTCGTTCTGCTTGGTGGACTTCTCGATGATTAGCGTGGGGAGGTAGACGTTGGCTCCAAAATCAATCAGCAGCTGGATGTACTCCACGCTGCAGCCGTGCCTCAGGCACATCTCCAGCACCGTTTTAGGCTGCTTGACGGAGCTCAGCAGAATTGAATCCCCGCAGTTGTAATCCGGGTCAGCACCGTAAAGAAGCAGCAGTCTGAAGCACTCCATATGTCCATAAACAGCAGCCAGGTACAGGGGCCCGCTGCTCACCCTGGCACTGGAGGTCCACAGTAAGACCTTGGAGCGAGAGTTCACCTCGGCGCCGTGTATGAGCAGCTGCCTCAGGATCTCCACGTCCCCCTCCCGCGCTGCGGTGAGGACCGGAGAGCCGTTATTAGACGGGTTGCCGTTGGGGTTGGCACCGGCTCTGAGGAGAGCTAAGACACAATCCAGATATTTCCCCCGAACAGCTGCAAACAGAGGCGTCTGGGCTTTAACGTCCACACACTCTACAAGAGCACCATGAGCCAGCAGAACCTGCAGGCAGCTGAGGTGGCCTTTGGACACGGCAGCATGCAGGGGGGTGCCCGCGATGCCCCACCCTCCTCGGCAGTTGATGACTTTCTTGTAGATCTCCTGGCAAAGCATCTCGTCAACGAGTCGGTCATCGTTTTGTAACACAACGTGCCGGAGCAGGGAGATCTCACTGCTGTTTGTTTCTTCCTCACTCGTCCGGAGCCGGAGCATAGGACCTGCTGGAACATAACAACACAGAACAACAGCTGGGCATGACTTTCAACACACAGCATGATGGAAAAACTGCAACGGTGCAGTTGGCCTTCTGAGCTCTGGAGTTTAGCATCATCTTCAAGTAGATATTTACCAGTGTGTGTTTGTATGAGTCTGTTAGCTAAATAACTCATGCACAAATGAAATCAATCTAAAAAAAAACTTCCATGGAGTGATCTCAGTACGTACATCTACAACTGAAGAAATCCAATCCTATACAATCACCACAGCTGACCCACATGATTCAACACAAAAACGTTTATAAGTCAGTCAATTCAACATAAACTGAGATAAAATATGATGTGGTACAAGCTGGTCTTGACATCTTGTGATATTTCTCAACAAAAGACAATAATCTCAAGTCTAAATCTGGCAAAAAGGAAGCTGCATTTTTTTTCAAATGATAGGCCTTTTATTGATGAATGTATTTAGACACAAAGAATGCAACATTAAAACATTTTCTCTTTTTAAAAATAATAAAATTTGCATATTTTAAATCTGTCTCAAAATGTCAGCTGTACATTAAATTTAAATTGGACAAAATTCAGGTAAACATAAACTTCAACTCCATCCAAGTACACAAATCTGCTAGTTTCATTCTTTGAACCAAACTATACTCAAAATATGCAGGATTTTCATGTTTAACACCCGCCTGACTTGTGTACTCATGTGATTAACTAACTATGTTTCCTTATGATTGATTAACCGCTTCCGGAAAATTCGGCTCACAAGCCGTGGTTATTAAATACATTTCAGCTGAATAAAGAGCTTATTTCAGGGTAATAGCTCCTTCAAAACATTCTGTTCTGCAGGAGGATTATGACAAAAAACGACATGTTTAACCTAATTCTGATTAACTCCATCTATGACGAACTATGCTTTTTTGTTTTCCACTATTTGACCATAGCATCAGCGAAAACACGACAATAATAAATGCTAGGTTACAAGTGCAGCGGCAGATTATGAGACTAAAGCAATTTCGCTCAGTCATATTTTACTAAACCAAACACCGAAGTCCAGACCAACTACACTTAAAATATCAAGTTCTATCTCAGGGCACATAATATGTTTACTTGGTTTTAAATAAGCTCTAACGACTAGGAAGTTCAGTTTGGTCATATTTTTTTCTCGTATGTAATGTTTTACCTCTGAGATGCCACCATCAGCTGCTTCTTCTTTTCCGTTTTTTAACCCACTTCCGTGTTGAGTTTCTGAGGAGAATATTTGCTGCCCTCTAGTGTTCTGCTGCCGACATGACAGCACAGTCCTACTGCATTAGACTCGATTTAGTCTAAGCAGTGATACCAATACTTTTGCGTTTTTGTTTTTCTGTTGCCAAAATATCTACAGATTATTGGAAAAAATATTTTTTTCAGTTTCAGATATTTTATGTGGTAGAAGCTGGCATTCAACATATGTTTTTAGCAAAATGTGTAACATCTTGGGCATTAGCTGTTTAAATCAATTTTATTTGTCTGTAATTAAAATACAGGGACCCCTAATCAATTTTAATAAAACTCCCTGAAGGTACACGACTAATTATTAACTTTTGGAGCAGCTACCACAGCAAATTTTTCATCAAATTTAATTTATTGGCTACAGCTCAGTCATTTTCTTAAAATATTGAGCTAAAATCTGGTGTAGTGGTAGCTTAGAGTAGCCTGGCCCTTGCCTTCCTATGCATTTCCGCTCAATTCTAGTTTCCCTTCACTGCTCCTCTTCTGTACGAAGCAAAGTGAAGGACAAGGAGCTGGTTTTTACCAGGCTAAGCTTAGAGTAATCTTCATTACATAGAAGCCCAAATACATAATGCGACACTTGAAACACTGCAAAACATGACCATGCATAATGTTTCCCTCAGGGTTAAATAACCACATCTTATTTCAGCAGAAGATCCACCTCCGTACTGACAGGACAAGGAGGAATAGCAAGAGAATGATTGCAGATAGTTCACACACCCTTGTTTTAGTCAGTTTGAGTCTCTGAAGTCAAGGAGATGCTTCAGGGTTCCTTCTGAACTTGTTCAGGTTTTTAGTGTTATAGCTACTTGATATGTTGTTCTGTATTTTTCAGTATTCATGTCTGGTGAGACAGAGAAAAAATGCCACTACAGTGGACATTAAAGTTCTGTTCTGTTCTGTTCTGTTCTGTTCTATTCTATTCTATTCTATTCTATTCTATTCTATTCTATTCTATTCTATTCTATTCTATTCTATTCTATTCTATTCTATCATCTCATCTTATATTAAACTCAATCATGAAAGAAGTGAGGGGACATGCATTCTTTCAAGCAATGCTTAATTGCTTAATTTTTATATGTAGTACATTTCTGTGCCTTTACAATCTGTTAATTGTGGCACATAAATGCAGACTTACAGCACAAAATAGATAGTTAAGTATAAAACCCCTCAGCGACTTTAATGTCGCTACTGATGCTCCATAAAATCCTGAGCTCCTGTTTGCTGGATCTTCGACTCTTTCAAAAACAAAAATGAACAATGGTTACCATAGTATTGAACCAACAACTTGAGCTACAGGTGCCTTATCACTGCCTTCAGCTTGATTGGTTTCCAGGGTAACACAGATGGCATCCTCTCCTTTAAAACTTGTTTCTGTCCTTTTGCGTCACAAAGCTTTTGTCTGGCTGGTGATGAGTTCCTGGTGTTAGTGCTTGAACCCCCCCCACACACACACACGTTTGTATTGCTATCCTTATTAGGACCCTTCATTGACTTTCATTTATTTCCAATCGTTTCTATAGAATAACCCTGACACCTTACCCTAAACCTACCCACCACAGTACATACCTGACCCTAAACCTAACATAAAATCAATTCACACCTTAGTCCTAAATCGTACCCCCAATCCAAAAATTGAGTTTTACTGTATTACGACTTTGGTCCCCATAAGGACTACTGGTCTTGACAAGGTAGGTGTGTATACCAGCAATGATCCTAAAAAGGTAACAAATACAAGTACACACACACACACACACACACACACCAATCTCCCAAATTAAAGCCAGATAGTTGTTCTCAAACACTCTCTCCTTCTTGGACTGTGAGTATAGTTCTAAAGGCTCCTCT
Organism: Cynodonichthys magdalenae; assembly: GCA_031762555.1. Lineage (NCBI taxonomy): Eukaryota > Metazoa > Chordata > Actinopteri > Cyprinodontiformes > Rivulidae > Cynodonichthys > Cynodonichthys magdalenae. The sequence goes on along the minus strand of JARVJO010000125.1, from coordinate 3,416,979 downwards.
ATTGTGTCCTGTCTAAGAGAGATTTTACAACATGTTAATGAGTAGCCTCCTCTGTCCCCTCTGCCTCTAAGGCTGTTGCTGAGAGACACCAGGGTATTCACCCAGGCGCTCACAAAGACCAGAGAAGAAGCCTTTGAAATAATGACCCTATAATAACTCATGTGTGTTTCCAAAACAAGCAAATAAGTGCAAGGAAATGAAAGCCTGAGTGAAAAAAAGGAGGCAATACTGAGAGTGAGGCAGTCGCTTTTACACTTGTAACATCAGGAACAAGACAAGGATAAGAGGAATCTTTGTATCTAATGCAGCATTTTTGAGTACTTTGATTTCTGTGACACTCCCGTTACTTAGAGCATGATTCAGTCATGAAAATGACAGGTGCAGCAAGAAAACTTGCACCGTTCTGGATTCTTTGGATGGTTTTGATCACCAGGGCCAGAGGTGAGACGCTTTCCTTTGTACCAAAAATAAATTAGCCACATGCTAATCTGGAAAACAATGTTTTAAAATACTGTTTTATGTCATTCTGAAAAGTTTGACACCTTACAAGTTTTAAAACAGATCTGAAGTATTTCATCAGTGATGACAAGTCGAATTGTAGCAAAATCTTGAAATAATCATAAGAAAATTGTCAATTTTAAACTCGAGTATGGACAGCAGTTTTCATGTCTTGCTTCATGATTCTGAGTTTGAGTTTCTGCTTCACCACATCCAATTCAGTGTTTGAATTATGTTTTCAAGTTCTGCAGGAGTCTATTAATCACCAAATCATTCAAATCAGGTGTGTTGGAGCAGAGAAACCTCTAGAACATGCAGGATAGTGGCCCTCAAAGACCAGGATTGAATTTCCCTGATCTGAACCATGCCACTGGATCTTTCATGAGCTGAAACATGATTCTCTTTAAATGCTTGTTTGGTTTTTGCCTTCCAGGGAACACTCCTTGTCCAACAGGAGGTCAGATCCACCTGACCAGCCTCCTCTGCTTTTGGCTCTCTGACATAACCTCATCATGGTTTGAGGCACTAAAGTCCTGTCGAGAGACCTGGGGAGGGAACCTGGCATCTGTTCAAAGTGAGGAGATGCAATATTTCATCCGTAGTCGTTTTACAGAGTGAGTTCATTAAAAAGCTTCGGATTTTCCCCATTTTGTATTATTTCCTGTGCTCCATCATTTGGAACAGATACAATAAAAAACACATTTCTGTTTATATTTAGTAAAGCCACAGGATGGATATGGTTAAATGCATCCTGGGCAGAAGAACCCGACTCATTGGGGCTTACAGAACCACAAACTTCATCGTGGTGGGGCAGAGATGGAGCAAGTCCAGAGCTGTGCCCTCAAATGGCCTTGGGAACCCCAGGAAGGTGGAGGAGGGCTCGGTGTTCTGAACAATACCGCTTCATGTGTGAAAATCAAGCAACTGGTAGGTTTATTCCTGAACACCAGGGACTCACGGGAAGGATGGTGATTCATGATAAGACAATATTAATAAAGAACTACCTTTTCAGACACAATTGTATGATTTGTGTTTCTTCCTCTTCGTGCAGATGCATTACCATCTGCAGAGAGTTACCTGACAGGATTGGTTGTCATGACTGGAGTCTACACTCACACCCTGATACAGCCACTTCACACTGCCCCAGATATTGGACAACGCATGGCGGAGGTTAGTGCAGCATCAGGCAGTTACATCTTCAGCTTTAAAAGGCATACACATTTAACAAAGTGCAGAAGTACGATGTTGGTAAAGACAAAGGGTTCTTTTGAGGATACTGAGACTATATATTGTTATTAATTGTGCCATGCAGTTGGATAAACCTGGGCATACTTAGAATAGTTGATAAATCTAAATGGTTCTAGCAAGTGGTACGTTTGTTCTTATAGAAGGATGTTCTGATGATATGCTCTGCCATTTCCGGCTGAAGAAATTTTGTTATTGATCAACTGAATGTTTGACGTAGTGTAATATTTTACGCTTTATGTTCATTGCAGCAGTAAGTTTAAAACAGAGTTGGTGTCTGTCTTATCAATGTTCTTTCAGTCTATAAACAAAAGTTAGTTACGTTCTACGTCTGACATAAAAGGTACCACCTTCAGGGGTGTAACCAGGAAGAGACTGAAGAGGTTATAATGTTGATGTTTTTTAGTAGATTAGGAGTTTTTGCAGAGTTTCTGTTCAGATCCAGTCTGCACAGACTGGGATGTTTTGGTTTGGGTTATCTGAAGGTCACTGAGGCCTATGCTGTGTACTGCTAAAGCTGAAATTGGAGTCAGAGATGAGAATAAAGCCTTTGAGAGAAATCCAGTGGATTCCTGCATTTATTCAGACATACCATTTTTGAACATCGCAATTTTTTATTCTACACTGCCATCATGTCACGTAATTGGTTCTTTAAACTGACAAGCATTGTGAAAATTGTCATTGATGACAATGATGCACTTCATTGATCTTGCTCTGGTCAACAGCTAGCTGTTGTATCACTAAAATAACCAAAAATAACCAGGAAAATCATCATCATCTCAGAAAGGCAATCATGAAGTTTCTCAAATTTTGCATTGTAGTGGCTGAGGTATCTTTCAATAAGCATACTGTATAAACAGCCTGTCGTTAAGCCATAAAATACTTGTTGTCAGCTCTTTTTCTCTCATCCACACAGATGATGCTGTTCCCCGGTTTGTGGTTCAGTCATGCAGGTCAGCTGGTCTCAGTAGAGCTGGTGGTCCAGCCCAGCTCTGTGTCTTCTCTGGCTCGGGTTCAGATCCTCCGACCCTACTGCAGTCCCACCCACCACCTGGTACCACCAGGTATTTCTCCAACATGTGTTCCTTTGAGTTGTTATTGTTGTCTGCAGGTGATAATAAGTTCTTTATTTTAGGTTGCAGCTCTCTTCTGAACACGTTCAGCTGCTGCTCAGCTCTGCCCCTCTGTAACACCACGGGGGGCTGCAGCCTTGAATGGTACTGGTGCCCCCTGCTGGAAGCCTGTGTCCCCAACACCAGTCCATGCAGCTCTTACGATGCTGCAGTCAGGAGCCGGGGCTTCACTTCACCTCCAAGATACTCATCACTTCCACCTCTTTACCACCAGGTGGCAGACATGCCTCTGAGCATAAACCCAAGCTCCGAGTTCAGAACACTGAATGTGAGTTGATTTTATTTATCAACCATCGTCAAAAAGCAGGCGATAATGTTTTTGCCTGTATCTGTAGTTGTGTTAGCAAAATATCTCTTGAACATTGATTGTATTTCTACAGCTGATTAACCTGATTCATGATGGCTTCCACAGCACAACACAAAAATGACTATAAGAGTTTTACAGATATTGAACTTTAATTTGAGCTTAATTGCACCTGATCTTTTTCAACCAATTGGTAAATCATATTCTAAGATTATTTTCACAGTTCTATGATAAATTCTTGTCTTTCGGCAACAGATTCTTCTCCCAGAGCGAGGCATCATGGTGTACCCGGATGATGTTGTGGCCGTGCAACACACCCTTAACTCTGGAGCATTTCTGCACTGCCTGAAGAGCGATGCCTCAATGAGCTCTGCTTGGCGCCAAAGTTTTGTGGCCCTCAGAGGGGCAGAGTGGGGAGGCTGGTGGGAGGGGGGGCTCACCTCACTCCCCCAAGGAAGCACGTGGGTGGATGGAGTGGTGTGCAATCTGAGAATCCTCTATGAAGACAAACTTCACCCAGGAACTGAACATGAAGACATTCTGGACTTGATGCATACATCTACTGCTTCTGATGCCAGACCCTCAACTGCAGGACCCTTTAAAGGGTCAAACTTCAAAATAAATATAATCCACCCTGTTCCAGATGAAAAGAACCACATTCATGTACAAATCGATGTCCCAACCATAATTGTCATTAAGGCTGTATTTGGAGATAAAGCCAAAAGCGCCTGGTCATTTCCAGTTCTCCAAACTGAAGTCCCCTTTCATCCATCTTGTCCAGAGGAGGTGCTTCAGTTTACACCTGACTGTAGGACAAAGTCCAAGGACAGCTGGTTTTCCTCTGTGACTCTTGTGTCACCATCACCAGGCGTTCAGACACTAAACATTAGTGTGACGGATGAAAACAGGTTTCAGAGTGTAAGTGTGGAAGTTCAAAGTTATGAGGCTGTGACAGGTCTTAGTGTGGAGCCACATGAATGCCTGAGGACTCTAATACAAACAACACAGGTGAGTGGAATTCTGGAACAATTTCGAAACACTTCACAAGCATCTTCTCCTACAAACACTAGAAGTTGCATTTTTTTTAACTTAATTGTAGCACTCACATTCTTTGTTAGGAAGGAGGGCAGTATACTGCATTATGTACAAATTATTATGCAAATGTCATTTTTTGTCAATGTTCCTAAATAGACAATGTAAATGACAGTCAGCATAATTTTCAAGTCATCGTCTGTTCGATTTCTTCCGCTTATCCGGGATCGGGTAGCGGGGGAAGCAGCCTAAGCAGAGAGACCCAGACTTCCCTCTCTCCTCCCTTTCTACTCAGAATCCCTCCCGGATGACCGAGCTTCTCACCCTATCTCTAAGGGAGAGCCCAGCCACCCTACGGAGGAAACTCATTTCGGCAGCTTGTATCTGCGATCTTGTTCTTCCGGTCACTACCGGTCATGACCATAGATGAGGGTAGGAATGTAGACTGACCGGTAAATCGAGAGCTTCTGTGCCGTGCCTCCAAGTCATCAACTGTTAGAGTATAATTTAAATGTTGTTAAAAAAAATTATCCCAATGATAACAGTATATTTTTTTTACAGACCAAAAAACCTGAAGCACATTGTTCCAAATTATTGCACACAACAAAATTTCAAAATATTTTATATGTTGTAAAGTATTGAAAATGATCATTTGTTATATTTGTAGCACTAGGAGTCATATTTGCTTAAATCAAAAGCTAATTTAATCAAAAACATCTTTACAGGTTAAGGATCCCCTGAACTGGTGTGTCTTTTGGAAAGTCGCTGCTTGAATTTCCTTGCAGGATGTCAGAATAATCCTCAGAGCTGCTGTTTCGATGTGAACTGCCTCCCACTGTCATAGAAACTGTATTTTGCTTCATAGGTTCTCAATAAAGGCTGAGGTCCGGAGAGAATGGGGGCCGAACCATGAGTTTTTCTCCTTTTATGGCCGTAGCAACCAATGATGCAGAAGTATTCCGTAAACCATAAGATGATTCATTATGCATGAAGATGATTTGAGTCATTTTCCTACCTTGTCCAAGACATTTAACTATTTCACATTTTTTGGCACCAGAGAGATCCCTTTTATTTCTTATATGACTTGAAAATGGTGGTCTGTTTAGTAATGTGAAACTTTCTTCTTCAGTAGTTTTTTTTCCTTTAATTGGGCTCAGCTGGGAAAACAAATCATTGATTTCAGTGATCCAAAGAACCCCAGGACACAAGACCATCTATGAGTTTAACTGAAAACACTTAAATACAATTTGCATAATAATTTAGAATGCAGTGTTATAATTCCACAAATGTTCATTTTTTTACTTTTTTATTTGCAGTTATTTACAGCCAAAGTGCAAAGTGGTTTTCCAGTAAAAGTCACATGGGTGGTTGACGGTTTGGAGGAGTCTGTGCATGAAGGTGAATTTTACAGCATCATGTTTGAGAAACCTGCAGAGCATCAGCTCCAGGTAAACAATTTCTGTTTCTAAATTTGCTTACATGTTGAATTTGTTGTAATTAACCTTGAGTAATGTAAAAAAATGACAAAGATGTCTTCAAACTTCTTCTAGGTGAAGGCATCAAACCCAGTGAGCTCCCAGAGCCTCCAGATCCTCCTGACTACTGACGTAAAGACACCGCTGACTGAACCACACTTCCTGTTTGACCTGGAGGCTGTAGCTGTGAACGTTCTTCACCTCTACACTGTAAGAGTCAAAGTGGATATTTCCCTTCCACTTACCTTCAGGTAAGGTCGTCTCAAATACACTTTTCATTAAAAAGCATGTTCTTTTTACAAATTATCTCTAGAAATCCTAAACAAAACAAAGTTGGTTTGTAGTTTTTGAACAAATAACTTATCCTGTGTAATTAATTTGGATGTGCTTCTTGCCATGCAGATGGGATTTTGGGGATGACAGTAAAGGCGTCATTCACACACAGTCTGCTCCATGTCAGAACATGGATGGACTTGTGAGAGATGAAAAACAGGTCTATGTTCAAGACTCAGTGAATCACACTTATTACATGCCAGGTAAACACACTTTAACATAAATACTTATACAAAACAACAAATCAGTTTTATCTACATTATAAAATGAGTTGCATTCACTGAAACAGAGAACCTTTAATTTGTGGCCACTTTTAATGGGTGTTCAGTGTAAAGGTTTTGAAGAATGAGTATCTTACCTGTTGCAGATAGCTCTTTGAAAAGCCTCAGTTTGGAAAAATAGAGTTTAGGTGTGACAAGAATGTTGAGCTAACAGCTAAATGTGGCTAAGATCAAAGTGGCTTGTTGGCTTTTAAAAGCAGCTCCAATCTGCAACATTTTGTAACAGTTCTTGTTAAAGCAATCTCATAGATTTGCACACAGCGGTTAAATTCACTTTTTAGGATTAATTAAATAAAGTCTTACAGTTACTGTGTTTGAAAGTGCTAAAGGTGACAGCAGCAGCTAGCTGTAACACTTCCAATGCAGCCTGGGTTCAAGTCCAATAGAAACTGAGTATTTCTGACAAAATAACCATGTAATGTGAATTTGACTGTGGCATAAAAGTGTCACAATTTGTGCCTTTTTGATTAATTTTATTACAAGGTTTTACTTCCTTTGTGTTATCGTGATTGTTCTTTCAGTTTTATGATTCTTGTGTTTAATTCTGTTCCTTGTGTTTTTATTTGATTAATTTTTGTGTATTACTTCATGTTAACAGCCACTTTACCCCTCAGTGAGTACTTTTCTTCCCTGTTTTTATCAAGTCAAAGCTGCAGCCACTCTACACAAAAGCTCTGGTCTATGTAGTCAAATATATAGTTTTCACTACATCCTAAGTCGAGCATAGTTTGTGCATTTTTGCCATGCCAGGTTCTCCTTCGTGTTTTCTCAAGTTTTTTTTTTTATATATTTATTTATTTCATTTAATTAAAAACAACAAATTTCACACAACACAACAATATCATTAAATAAAAATGAAAAGGAGCAGAAAGAAGAAAAATATCTTATAACATCTGCCCCGGTTTAACAAAAATATATATGTACATTTTAACTAATGATTTCAAACCCAAAATATCAAAAATTCTCTTTTTGTTTCTAGTAATTACAGCCATGTCAGCATTTTTGGTTTTATTCTTTAAATGACTCTTTTAGTTTTCTTTTGTGTGCTATCAGTCTGCCCTTCTGGATTCAATCCACTACAGGCAGTGATAAAAAGTTTAGATAATTAAGTTTGTATGAACTACTATTGATTGGAGATTGGAGTTGTTCTAAAAGTGTTTGCCAAGAAAAATCATTGATAGCTGTCAGAATAGTTCATTCAAACCCACTTCTTAATTGAATTTTGGTGTCCTAAAAGAACTCAAATTTTCTTAATTTCATAGTTCAAACAAATGTCATTATTTAAAGCTTTACAACAGTGTCTTTGTTGCAGTACATAGTGATTTCAGCAGAAATATTATTTCTGCAATTATTATATTCTGGTCTTACTGGACCTGTCTTCTGCCTTTGATACTGTTGATCATAAGATCCTAATCATTAGACTTAGTAATTATATTGGGTTATCTGGTTCTGTTCTTGAGTGGTTCTCATACTTGTCTGACCAAAGTTTTAATGTCTCATTAAATGGCATCATGTCTGACACCACCAGCCTGACTTGTGGTGTACCCCAGGGTTCTGTTTTGGGACCCATTCTGTTTATTCTCTACATTCTCCCTCTTGGGCAGGAAATTCAGAAAATCAGAAATGTCCAATTTCAGCTCTATGCTGATGATATCCAGCTTTATTGCTCATTTAAAGAAAGTGAGTTTCATAAATTAGAGTCACTAACTAATTTTTTAGCTAGCATTAAACAGTGGTTAAGCAACAATTATCTACAACTGAACTCAGATAAAACTGAAACTCTGATTATTGCACCAGAAAATAAGGTTGCTTTGATTGAACAATTTATTGGTGTCTTAGGTCCATCTGTTCAGTCCAGCCTCAGAAACCTGGGTGTCATTTTTGATTCTGCAATGTCCCTGAAAATACGTGCAAAAAAACTGACTAGAAACTGTTACGTGCATCTTAGGAACATCTCAAAACGGAAACATTTCTTGTCAAAAGCTGAACTTGAAATGGTCATTCATGCATTTATTTCTTCCCGTCTGGACTATTGTAACAGTCTATTCACATGTTTATAAAAGAAGGAGCTTGACCGTCTTCAGGTTGTCCAGAACTCCGCTGCTAGACTGTTGACTAACATAAACAAATGAGCTCACATCACACCTGTTTTAGCTTCCCTTCACTGGCTCCCAGTTCATTTTAGAATGAATTTTAAAATTCTGGTTTTAACTTTTAGAGCCTTACATGGTCAAGCCCCCTCGCATATCTCAGATTTGATCCAGCTTCACACAACATCTCGCAGTTTGAGATCATCAGGTCAGAGGCTGAACACATTTTAAATCCAGATCGGTCTTTCCGAGCAGTTGCACCCCAGCTCTGAAGTGCACTGCCCCAATCTATTCGCAGCCTTGATTCTATTGATGCTTTTAAAAAAACATCTGAAAACTTTCTTTTACAAACAGGCTTTTAGCTAATTTTTATGGTGATTTTTGTACTTTTCATATGAATGTAATGCTTTTGTGATGTTTTTATTTACTTTATTTTATTGCTTTTATTGTGAAACACTTTGTGATTTTATATCTATGACAGGTGCTATATAAATAAACTTTACTTACTTACTTATACATTTCCAGACAGATTTGACCCCAGGCTGCATTGAAACTTTAACTTCTTGCAATGATTGATGATGAATCATTCGTATTTTTGCAAAAGAAAACATCAAAATTTATGTAAATAATTGTTTTAATAAACTGAAGATGGTGTAAATGTCTATGGACTAGCGTTCACACAAACTGCTTTAGTTTTTCATGATTGGAGCTGTTTTAAGTAATCCTCTTGTCCTCTAGTCTTGGGCATGTTTAGACTAGTCATTCACTCATCATTCCAGTTATAGAATAAAACTCTATTTTCCATACCAAAGACAGTTACAGTACATCAGGTATGATATTAAATTTTCACATTATCTTCCATTTCCATTTTGTTTTTGTTACAACCTATAAATCTTTCAGGTTCATTTTCACCTCAAAATAGCCTTGTTGGCAAACATCAAAGTAATTAGTTTTATAGTAAATGTCTATTTTGATTTATTTCAAATTGCCTACTAAATATCTGTGGCTTGTATTGTTGACACTATACAAGTTTTATAAAGTTGGATTGTGGAAGTGTTGGTGTTGATTAACCCAATATTAAAATGAGAAATCGTCCCTCTATATCTAATTTTGACATTTCAAATCTCATTCATGTAGTATTTCTTTACATTCCATTCCATTCTATTTTGTTAAGTCATTTTATTTGTGATTTACACATTCCATTAGCTTCATTTACTGGTTTTTAGATTGGCACTGTGGTAAATTTATCTATTCACCTTTACTATTAACACCACAAAGTAAAATGTCTTCTTGTATTTACCCAGGAAACTATACTTTTACAGTTCAAGTCTCTGATCAGTTTGTCAGCACCAGTTCATCCATGATGATCAGTGCCCGCCCTCAGCTGACTAGCCTCCAAATTCTACCTTCTACTCTAACTCCACTTGTGAAGGGAACTCTTCATCTGGAAGCTTCCATCAAACCATCCTCTTCTGGCATCCTCTACACTTGGGACTTTGGCGATGCTTCTAAATATGTACAAGGTTTGGATCAGAGAGTCAGCCACAGCTTTGTATCTGCAGGAGTTTATAACATCACTGTATCTACCAGCAACATTGTTTCTTCTCTTACTGCCTCACTGGTCGTGGTTGTCATGGAAGAAATCTCTGGATTAGCTGTCACACACAGTGGGGCAAGTGAAGCAGGATCTCCTATGGATTTCAGAGCTACAGTTGCCTCTGGCACTAGTCTCATTTGGGATTTTGACTTCGGTGATAAGTCTCTGCTGACAAACCTTACAGATGGATCCATCTCCCATGTCTATATGGTTCCAGGAAACTATAAAGTTGGTGTGGCAGTTTCTAATGCTGTCAGCCGAGCTCACCATTCTGTCACTGTTGAAGTTTACAATTTGACTGTCAGTGGAGTTCTCCCAACAGAATGTGTCATGAGTGGAAAAGCCATACAGCTAAGAGCTCAGGTGAATGGAAATATTTCCACTTTGAGTTTCCATTGGGCTTTTGGGCGAGATTCACCTTCAGTTGTATTGACTGGACAATCAACAGTCATGCATACATTTCCAAACCCTGGGATATTTCGCATAAATATGACCGTGTTTAGTTCTGTTACAAATGTATCATTTATGACAAGTATCTGTGTTGAAAGTCCAATAACTAATGCTGAGTTGCAGATATCACAGGATGTTGTGGCAGTAGGAGAAGAGATGTGCCTCAGTGTGTTAGTTTCGCCCAAACAAACAACAGCTTACCAGTTTAGGTGGTTTAATTGCTCTTCTGGTCTTGTTGACACTACAGAAAACTCTCAGAAGTGTTTTATCTTCAGAAGTGAAGGTGTTGAAGAGTTGTCTGTACTTGCAAGCAACAGAGTAAGCAACAAAACTGTCAACGCTACCATCACCATTCAGAAACCGGTTAGCAATCCCATTATTACACATGATAGCCCAACTGAAACACTCACACTCAATATGTCAACATTATTTTGGGTTGCTAGTTGTGTTGGCAGTAACGTGTCCTTGCTGTGGGACTTTGGAGATGAATCTCCTGTGGAGAAGCAGCCAAATGTGTCCCACGTCTTTACCTCAGCTGGTAAATTCACAGTCACCGTCACCGCATTTAATTTTGTCAGCCGGAACTCTGCAACCCTTACAGTGAATGTTGTACTTCCTGTTTCAGACCTTTCACTACACACTGATCAACCGTATGCTGTTGTAGGGAAGGAAATTGTTGTCACAGCAGTTAGCAGTACTACTAGCAGCATTAACTACTACTGGACAGTAGAAGGTAGACCCACAGCCATACAGGGGACTTATCAATTTCGATTTGTGTCTTCCAAACCAGGAGTGTTTAAAGTGAAGGTCATGGCAACAAACTTACTCAGTAAAATGGAGGCAGCCATCTTCATTGAGGTTTTTGAAAGAATAGACGGACTCCAGATAGAATGTCAAAGCCTTACCAGCAATAAATATTTACCAACTCTTGAGAAAATTTTGTATAGTGCTTCAGTCACCAAAGGCTCCAACATCACTTATTACTGGGATGCAACACAGAGTGAAGTAACCCGACAAATACAAGGTGATGGAGAGCTGTTTCATTTGATGGTTGAATCTCCTGGCAGGATTTCAGTTCAGGTTAAAGCCTCAAATGTTTTAGGTGAGGTTGTTGCTAGTGCTTCTTATGTGGCAGTAGAGTGTGTAACAAATGCATATATGACAACACAATCAAACATTGTAGCACTGGGGAAAGCAGTAAATATGACTGTATTTGTTAATACTGGTTCAGACATGCAGTACCTTTGGTATGTGAATACCGATGTGGCACCATTGCTGACACATAAGCACTTTTTACTCTACACTTTTTCAAATCTAGGACAAAACCTAGTAACAGTTTCAGTTCAGAATGTTTTAAGCCAGAGTAATTACACCAAACAGCTTTTGGTTCAGGCTGAAGTCCAAGAAGTATATTTTGAAATCAACAGACAAAAACATCCATTTTCTGTCAATGTAAGCACTTCTCTTTCTTTTCATGGGTTTGCCCACAAAGGCAGCAATCTGCACTGGGCCTGGAAAGTTAGAAGGGCCAACAAGACTCTTTTAACCTTCACTAATCCAACATTTACATACAGCTTTTCAGATATGGACATCTATGAGGTGTACTTGAATGTCTCCAATGAGATAAGTTGGCAGAGTGATTTGCACAGTGTCATAGTTCAGGAACCAATTGATGGTTTTATGTTGATCATTAGCAAAACCTCTTTGTGCACTCAGGAAGAAATTGTGATTATTCCAACATTAGCTAAAGGAAATAATGTAAGCTTTGTTATAATGTTCAAAAACAAAGACTGGATTCAAATTTGGGACATCATTGAAGACAGGTTTACCACAAAAAGCCTTCCAGCTGGCAAACACTTAGTTTCAGTGAAAGCTCTGAACCGGGTCAGCAGTGCTGAGATATCCAGTAGCATTGTAGTAATAGAGATCATCCAAGGTTTGCATCTTGTTAACTGTTGTGCTACACTACAGGCTTTGAAAGGAGCCACTTTTAGGGCAGAAATTCAAAGTGGCTTTCCAACAAATTATACATGGATGTTTCAGTTGGGAACTGATGAATCCATGTGGCTAATGGGACAAGAAGTTGTCTTTACACCATCAGAGAGTGGTTTGTTGTCTATTACTGTGCATGCTAGTAATGGAGTGTGTTCTCAGACAATAAATTATACTCTAACAATTGAGTGGCCTGTTAAAAACCTCAAACTTGTCTGCCAATCACAGAGAATATTTGTTGGATATGCTGTCAGGTTTTCAGCCTCAGTAAATCATGCCATTAATGTCAAATACATTTGGGATTTTGGAGATTCCACTGAAATATTAATGACAAACTCAAAGACTGTTAGTCATAAGTATTATCCCAAGGGGAGATACAGTATTTTGGTCAAAGCTCTCAACAATGTTAGCCATGTATCTACACAGCTAGAAGTGGAAGTGGAGGAGTTTCAGTGTTCCAGTCCAAGAGTGTCACTGGTCCAGACCCAGCCCACAGTTTTTCGATCTAGGCTGAATTTCTTCGAAGCAACTGTGGACATTAACTGTTCTGCTTACAAGACCATCTACCTGTGGGAAATTTTCAAGGAGGCATGTTTTATCAATGAAACTAAACTCAGCCAAAAGAACCAGAAGGATGCTGATTCACCACTTCTCTTACTTCCAAAGAATACTCTGGATGTAGGGCACTATTGCCTGGTATTCACAGTGTCCTTCAAAGGAACTCCTCTACTTGTTCAACAGAAAACAAACATCACAGTGGTTCACTCCTCCTTAGTAGCTGTCATCAAGGGAGGCTCCTACATACTGTGGCCCAACATCAGTGATCTTGTCATGGATGGGTCTGAGTCTTATGACCCTGATGTGGAACTTGGAGTGGATGATAATCTGGAGTATCGCTGGGCCTGCTTAATGATGGTAAATGTTGATGTTTTAGCCTCTTTAATTTCATGCAAATATGAAAATACTTAAAAGTAGTGAAGTTAAAGTAAGTAGGTTTTGACTTTAGTTTACTATGTCACTCTTATATTTGCAGAACTCCACAGAGTCTTCTTTAAAAAGGCTGCCCATAGAGAGTACAGACAGAAGGATGACTGTATTCAGATCTGAGCTGCACCCAGGCACAATCTACATTTTTACCCTCACTGTCAATAAAAATGGGAGAAGACCTGTTTCTGTCAATCAAACGGTGAATATTGCTAGTTTATGACTTAAAAACGTATATTTTTCTGATCTGCAGCTAAATAGAGAAGAGCAGATAGTTAGGTTGTGTCTCAGTTGCTGATAAATTGTTTGGAAGACATAATCAACAATGGCAGAACTTATTGCAGAAGCATAACTCTACTCACTGTAGAGCATAGCAGAGACAATTTTCCTTTAAAACAGACATTTCAGAATTGGATTTTAAAACTGTGATGTCTTATCTGTTTTAGGTAACTGTGACGGAAGCTTCAGCACTTCCCGTGATGGTAAAATGTGTTTCCTGTTCTGTTATTTCCTCCATTCACCACATCAGTTACAGCAGTCCAGTTGTACTTGTTGGACAATGTGGACTGTGTGACGATCAGGCACAGGTAATAATGTTGTCCTCAACATGTGCACTATGAAAATATACTGTATTTCAAAATCGTTTAACACTAAATATTATTTTAAATTACTTCCTTTAACTATGTAATAGCATAAATAGAAGGTTTAGTCTTTCTGTTTTTGACATTTTTTCTTATAAATAGATGCCTTCATAAATTTAAAATACAGATTTTTTTATTGTCCTCTGACATGAAAGACAAAAATATCTATAGCTGTAGAAGCACATCCGTCCATCTGTTTTCTTGCGCTTATCCGGGGTCGGGTCGCGGGGGCAGCAGCCTAAGCAAAGAAACCCAGACTTTCCTCTCCCCAGCCACTTGGACCAGCTCGTCTGAGGGAATCCCAAGGCGTTCCCAGGCCAGCTGAGAAACATAGTCCCTCCAGCGTGTCCTGGGACTTCCTCTGGGCCTCCTCCCAGTGGGACATGCCCGGATCACCTCACCAGGGAGGCGTCCAGGGGGCATCCTAACCAGATGCCCGAGCCACCTCAACTGGCTCCTCTCGATGTGGAGGAGCAGCGTCTCTACTCTGAGCCCCTCCCAGATGACCG
>JARVJO010000125.1:3374597-3396792 GCA_031762555.1 Cynodonichthys magdalenae | reverse complement strand
GTCGCATTTATTATTCATTTCCTTTTTGCGAAATTTTAAAAATTCGCTCTAAATTCGAATTAAATTGGATGGAAACATGGCTATAGATTGGGCAACATGTTTGTTTAAAGCTTTGGCATCCAAAGTTGGGAACCTTAAAAAGGATTTTCCAGGCACACATTTAAACTTTATATGATACCGTCAGTTGTTTTGAAAAGGCTGTATATATACAAAATACATCTGACTTTGCATCAAAGCCTCTCTAAATGCCTTAAAATTGGCCTCTGTCTCTTTAAGAAGATCCTACCATCTTTACAGCAGTGCTTTGGGGGAGGGGTGCTTTGTGTGGCAGGAGCTCAGCTGCAGACTGAGCTGCAGGGAGGTGCTATGTGTAAATAGGCAGTGCTTTGTACCAGCAAGCATTAATTCAGCACCAAATGGCCACCACAGGAGATTTAAGGATTTCTCAAACATGTACTGTATGAATGAGTCAAAGCAACACTCTGGGTACATTTTTGATGAGGGAATAACATTGTAACATGTTATAAAGCTCAAAAAAGTTGATTTTGCAAAATACCCCCCCCTAAGCATTCTTTTAGTTTTTTTATTCAAGGAATGCTTATTTCATTATGTTCAGTATGTAATAAGCTGTTAATAATTGCATTCAAATTTTATTTACTGTGTTTTTTTTTCTCACAGTACAAATGGAGAGCTGAAGACCACAGCTGCTTGACCCTTGACCTCAATGACATCACAACTTCCACAGGAATAGGTTCACCAAAGTTGGTGGTGCGTTCAAGTGTCCTGCAGCCAGGGCGCAGTTATTCCTTTGTTCTGAATGTATCCCAGCCTGGCAGCAGGTGGTGGGGGGGAGCCAGCTTGACGATACAGGCCAGTGG
Source organism: Cynodonichthys magdalenae (assembly GCA_031762555.1). Lineage (NCBI taxonomy): Eukaryota > Metazoa > Chordata > Actinopteri > Cyprinodontiformes > Rivulidae > Cynodonichthys > Cynodonichthys magdalenae. The sequence continues at coordinate 3,395,914 of JARVJO010000125.1, read as the reverse complement.
ACCACCACGAGATGGCGTATGTCAACTAAGTCCTGAATCACAAATACAACTGCTGGAGACTGTTGTCACCTACAATTGTTCAGGTAACACTGATTTTTTTTTATAACCCGGTCTGATATGCCTACTTTTATATTATAAACACCATATTGGTTTGTTCTGTCAACATTGGAAGGATGGCAAGATAATGAAAGCAAGACCTCTCAGCTGATCTATACCTTCCAAGTGGCACCGTTCCAACTCTCCAGCCCCATTTACCCTGTGCTCACTCTCTACAGGTGATTCAATCATCTCACAATTATTTCACTGTTAAATGTTGGTGTATTCACCAGTAATATTAGCATGTTATTTTCTATATTTTTTTCCCCTAAGGGGTACTCGCTCAACATTCAGCTGCTTGGTTCCTATGGGAAGTCCTGGGTCCGAAAAAAACACATCAGTTATCACAGTTACAGTACTAATAGAAAACCATCTGGGGGCAAAGGTCACAGCTCTGAACAGGTGATTTTAAAAGTCATCTTGAAGGAAATTTTGTGACTGATCAACTGAATTTTAGATACAAGATTTATACTTTGTGATTAATTTTAGTTATTTACTTTAAACAGGAAGAGAAGCAGCAAGTCTCTAATTAATACGTGTCTCCCTCCAGGATAAAACATAAAATTGTTTATATGTACATTGCTCCGCTGACATAAGAGGGACAGCCTCTAGGGGTGTTACCAGGGTGTTCTTTAAATACTTTGGTTCAGTTAGGCCATAGACTTAAGCGAACCAGCAGCAGAAGTTAGAAGCGATTGCATTTTGTGTTCTGATTAGTCTCATGGCTACACACATCGGTGCTGGGTGAGATGGAATTTTTAGTTCTGAGAATAAACATTTTACTGGAAACTGAACTTAGTTTTCCACGCTACTATTCAGGCATCCAATTTTGAACATTTTTTAACAATCTCTATTTCAAGTTTTTGTGAACTCTCACATTGTCCTGATGCCTCTGTTCTTCAGAACACTGATAGTTGAGAATCCTGTTAGTAACAAAGCTGATAATAAGTGGCTCCGTAACAAAAGCCAGACAGACTTGTGGGCCCTGGTCCAACACGCCAACCCTCAGGAGATCATCCCTTATTCTATTGCTCTCATCAGCACACTTAATCAGGTAAGATCGAAGGTCTTATTGTCGTATGTCAGAGAACAAAACAACCACTTATGTGGATGACAATTATTTAATTTTCTCTTAATCAACAGATGAAGTTTGGGGATTCTGCAGAGGAGTTCTCAATTAGGAGGGAGATCAGGGAAAATGTGACCCAAGCTTTGATCTCTGTTCGTGTGTCCTCCCTACACCATGTTGACCAGCTCAGCGCAGCACTCACACAATCTACTGTGAGAAACCAATGCAGTGTTTCTAAACTCTAATCTCAATTACCCAAATTACATACTGTACAATCAGAATTAGTATACGGAATGGTGACACAGGAACATAAAAATACAAAGAGATGTTTTGATATGAACATACTGTGTAAAACTATGACTGAAAATCACTGAATAGGGTAACACATTCTCATCCCGACTCGTCACATATTGACGCTTGGTCAGGTACCGTCTGCGTCCTAGTTTTGACGCGTCGGGTAAACCCTTGCGTCAGTTATTGACTCCTGCAGCTTTTCCGGGTTCGCGCCACATTGGGGTCTTTGCGTTAGGGTCCGTGGTTAATATTACAAATCAAGATTAATGGTTAATTTTAGGCACTGGGGTCAGGGAAAGGTTGTATAGGGCTAATACTACTTAAATTTAGGGTCTGGGATGGTTAGTTGTCACACATTCTCTAAACTTTTAAAAATGGTTAATATGAGGGATCAGGGTTAATGGTTAATTTTAGGTACTGGGGTCAGGGATAGGATGTATAGAGCTAATAGACGTTCATTTTAGGGTCTGAAACGGTTAATTGTCATGCATTTCCCACTCTTCTGAAAAATATAGAAACACGCTCCTCCTCCTCCGTCTCATTTCGTCAAAAACTAACGCGTGGGGGTTACCCGACGCGTCAAAACTGGGAAGCAGATGGTACCTGACCAAGCGTCAATATGTGACGAGTTGGGAGTGAGAATGGGTTGAATAGGGTCCCCATGTTTCTTTAACTAACTTTACTTTCATTAAAATCATACATTTTCTCCATTTCAGGCAATTCACAGTGAGCTGACGTCTGAAAACATGAATGAACGAGTTTTGAAAGCCGTGGGACAAATGATTCATGTGATAGACCAGAGTACTAGTCTCAAAGATTTTCCAGCTTTAGATGTAGGAAGAAACATCCTTGACATTATAGGTGAAGCTGATCACACACTATCTTTAACATGAAATAGCCACTGGTTCTCAAAATGACCTGATCTTCTCTGTTTTTCCAGGTAGTACCATAGCTTCTGTGTCGGAGTCATGCCGTGTGTCCAGTTCTCACCCAGCCAATTTACCAAGCCTACAGGCAGTTTCTGTAGTCACATCAGCACTGAGCCATGCTGGAGCTTTAATGCGTGCTCTTACACATGCACAAGTTCTGAGCAATTCAGCCCTTTCTTTATCCAACAGTTATATCAAGACACTTGGTTTCCTTGGAGATTCTTTGAACCTCCTTTGCTCTCACCAATCAAACCAGCCTAATGGAAACCCGGCTTCACAGTCCTCATCAACTGATGGATCTAAAAGCTCTCACTTGTGTCCATTCTTCATCCCCACCTCCCTCGGTGCTTATGTTAGGAGTCAAAGTGCTGAGGTGGTGCAGGTGGTGGTTGGTATGGATGGAAAGCTGGACTTTAATCCTTTGCTGAAGGCAGCCAACCCTCCCATCTCCACCACTGTGGTTGCCATGGAGCTCACCACTCCTCAAGGTCAGCCCATACCCATCCAGGACTTGGACTCAGAGCAAGCCATCCAAGTCACCCTGCGCAACAGTCACCCTGTGACTCAGAGTGATGAAAATGGGGGAGAAAAGGAGGACAAGAATGAAACATGTCTCAGAGTAATGCTCCCAAATGAAGGACAGCTGAATTTTACTGTTAAGACTCCAGACGACCTGTATAAAAAAGCAGGTTTATACATCTCCTTTAATTTTAGCCTGGCTCCAGGTACAGTGAACTTTGACTCCAGTTACACAAATACTTACAAAAAATGTTATTGCACTACTGTGTGATTGCCTTAGAGAGGGACTTTGAATCTAAATTTGAATAAATAATGTTAAAATCTCCCTGAACTGACCAGCTGAAACCAAAGGGGATTGCAGCCAACAACTCTAATCTCAAAAATTACAGAGCAGCTCATGTAAATTTCACACTACACTGCTATTCTAGCATAAATAATTTGAAATTGCTAAAGGACCCAGGCTGCACAGAGATTGCTACAGCTAGTCTGAGGTGTATTGGTTTTACAGACAACCACAAAAACACATGTAAATACCTAGGTCGTGCAAAACTGCAACATGTAAAAGTTTATAAAATAGCTTTTGCATTAAAATTTGTACAATTTCAGAAGTTAGAATTATTTTAAGACCTCAGCGATCCATTTTGGTCTTCAGACTAGCTGTTAGCTTGTAAGTCTGATCCGATTTAAAGTATTTTTCTATAAACTAAGGTAGGTCAAATAAGCATTTACAACAGATATAATATTGATTATTTGTAGCCTTTTGACAGAACCCCAACTTTAAATGATTAGTTGTAAAATGCAATAGTTATCATACTTTAAAAAAGCTTGTAAACTGCACTTAAAAAACAAGTACACTGAACTAGGTATTTTAAGTTGAACTAATTAGTGCTTTCTTTGTAGAGTACATTTATACATGAGATGAAGCAACTAAGAAAATCAAGTAGCATAGCTGATCATTTACTTTAGATGTACTTGACTTAGTAAAGATTACTCAGAATTATTATTTTAATCTACTTAATCATTACATGTGAACTTTACTTTGGTCCATTTCACATTTTTTCCAAAGTTGAGCTCAGTTACTATTTGTAAGTTAAACTTCCTTCTGCAACTCTACAGCTAAGAGGCTACACAGGCAAAATAATTGGTGGAAGGTAATCTGCTAATATTCATCACATTAACATCCACCATGCATCAATATAGACAACACCTTTTAATAAACAATGAGGATTTGCCTTTGAACACTGGTCATTTCCCCTCTGTGTCACAGACCTTTCACTCATGCTGTCAGCTACAGTCAGAACCAAACACTTCAACACAAATCAAACCTGAATGTGTAATGTGACAGCATCAGTGAACACAACTTAAAAGTTGTGTCATTTTCAGAGGTGAGTTTTCAAAAAAGTATCCATTTCAACAGCAAAGAGGCGGAGCTAAAACTCTGGCGTCTTAACTGACAGGAGGAAGGATAGAATAAAAGATTTTCAACTCATATATCTGCTAATTTCGTTCTTATATTTAAACATTAACACTAAAACATTGGACTGGTGCATTCTGGGAGACTGAACTGCACATGCACACTACTTTGAATGTGCAGTGGGAGTGACATTGGCTACCTGTTATAGCCAGTGAGCTTAACTCTAAATGATGCAATGTTCACTCAAAACACTTTTTGATTATTTTTTGTTTATTTTATTTAAGTATTTTTCACTTTTCACAAGGCAAGTAACTGTTATATAATAAATACAATTCATGAGTACAAATTGCTGTTAATCAAGTAATGATAACTAATGTTTGTAAATCAGGATAGCTACTGGATTTTACAGTAAAAGTGGAGTTTTCCACAAAAAGGGAAAACAGACTTCAGCAGGCCCTGCCTACGATTCTGCTTCATTTTATTTAGTAAGAAAAAGGACAAATATACTCGACAAATATTCATTCACTAGATGTAAAAATTTGAAAAATAATACATGTAGGCAGGCTTAGTAATTTCCCATTTTTTATCTTCTCATAATCAACAAACACTAAACCAGACAATCAAAAACCAGAAGCTCACTGTTATGACTTCATGAATTAAAACTGCAGTTATTTTATTAAGATCCTGTTTTAAATAGTTGTCATGTTCCCCAATTCCCTTTGCAGTTTCAAATAAAACAATATTTCTTGATGAATGCCATACTTTAAGTGTTGAACAATTACCCATAATTTTGGATTTTTTAAGTATATTGCTTTAGTGAGTCATGCAGCACACACTCATTTATTCCTACTACTGTATATGAGTTTTTGCCTAAATTATGAATTTGAAAAGCAGTTTTCATTCTGCATTATACATTTCTAGGAGCTACTCCAGTGACTTTGGGACATGTCAAGATAAAAGTGATCCCAACAACTAATGCATCTCTGGACTGCTTTGTGAGAGAGAGGGCTCTCACATCCTCTGCTGAGACCACCTCCTCAGAGGAAACCATCTTTTTGTCTCCACTGTGAGCTACAAAACTTCTTGCTAAAACTTGATGCTCAGATTTCTCAGTTTGATTCCTATAAATTATATGTGTGTGTATATTTTTTAAATATTCAACAGTTTGAATGGAACAGATCAGCCTCTCTCCATCAGCCTGGCCTCATCTCTGAACAACAGCAGTTCTGTCCAAGTTTCAGTGTGTATCTTCAGCTCTTTGTGTCAGTACTACAATGTGAAGGACGGGCGTTGGAGCAGTGAGGGTCTTCAGTCACAGGAGGGCAGTACACTACACAAGGCACTTTGTCTAACCCAGCACCTCACCATGTTTGGGGCCAGTATGTTTCTTCATCCTGGGGCTGTTGTTCTGTTGCCACCGGTATGTCCAAACACAAATAGTTAGCAGGAACCTGTTTTTTTTTTTTTTGCTTTTTTTAAAGATGTATTCTTATATTTTATCAACTTAACTTTCCTAATGTTGGGTTAGGATGCAATCATCTGTGTCTTCTATTTACCTGCAGGCATATGAGCCCCCGCAGAACGTAATAGTGGGGATTGTGTGCACTGTCCTGGTTGTGCTTCACATTCTTCTGGGGCTTGTTGCACACAAACTGGATCACTTGGACAGCCTGAGGCTGAGCCAAGTCCCTCTATGTGGTCAACCAGGACTGTACCACTACAGAGTTCTGGTGAAAACTGGTTTAAGACCTGGAGCAGGTCAGCCAATAACAACCACAAATGTGAAATTGCCCTATGGATAATATAAATAACTCTATTTTCATGGTATTAAATTATCTAAGGTAACAAACATGGGGTTTTACTTTGGTATCCTCCTTTAGGCACCAGAGCACATGTTGGCATTAGTCTCTATGGTGTGAGCAAGAGCGCTTCACGCCATCTGCAGAGGGATGGAGCTTTTCAGCGAGGCAGCCTGGACCAATTTCAGGTGGAGACAGATGACAACCTGGGAGAGATATGGAAAATTCGCATCTGGCATGACAATACAGGTATATAGAACAAAAAAACAAAAAAGGAAAAAGGAACCCCTAGAAAAGGAAGGTGGGTTTTCTGTAGTGCAAGAAAAACTAAAACATAATATTTAGTGACAAGGGAGGGTGTCACAATTGGGCACAAAGGGAGCATTTGTAAAATGTTTTGTTTGCTAAACAAAGTCATAATTTTCCAGTTTGTCCTAAACTTTGTTTAGGTTTTTTTTCACTTCAGTAGAAAACATAAGTAAATATTAGTTTCTTCATCATTAGTTACTTTTTTCCCCAATAGAAGAAAAAATTAGAATGTCCCAAACTTTGTTAAAGTATAACATCTATTGTTGAATGAAATTTCTCACTGCCACCTTTTGTGAAATGTGTTATAGGAAAAGACCAAGAGTTCAAATCACATTTGTCTTTATTTTTTTATTCCTCAGCTGAAAGGAATGCAGATATCGAGATTTTTAACACAAACTGCAGGGGGGTCAAACTCATTCTCACCGAGAGCCACATTAGCATTATGGTGGCCCTCAAAGGGCCAGTTATAATTAACTTTGAAATTTTGTGTTTAACTTGACTAAACACAAAACATCATGTTCCTCATCATATTGTTAAGGCGGAGCACCGCTAACAAACAGTAATCGAGCTCTGCATGGCATTTCGTGCATAGAAACAACATTTTACCAAGGCTGTTCAACTGGTGAATTTCAATGAGAGATGAAGTTTATAGTCAGTGCTGGATTTAAAGCAGAATATGCTTATTTTAAGACATTAATATATATCTTTGAAGCTTTCGCAGGCCACAAAAAATGCTGTTGTGGGCCACATTTGGCCTGTGGGCTTTGAGTTTGACACATGTAGCATAGAACATTGTGGCATTATGGATAATGTTTCTGACTATAATTAATATCTTCTTACTGCTAAACATTCTTAGATAACCATTATTTTATATGTACTATAGGTTTGAGGAATCCACAGAAACCTATGATTTTAATTCATCATCTCCTTTGACACAGGTTTGGACCCATCATGGTATATTCAGCATGTGGTGGTATGGGACCCTCAGACAGATCACATGTTCTTCTTTGAGTTGGAGGACTGGCTATCTGTAGAGAATCAAAAGAACAGCACAGTAGAGAGGGAAGTCCTAGCTTCATGTAAGCCTAATGATATTTTTTCAGCCCATAAGCACAAAATGTCCCTTGCTGTCATGCCTTTGTTTTAATCATGCAGACTGATCTACTTTTATTCAGAAATGGAAAAATTTCCACCAACAATTCTGCATTAATACCACATTATAGTCTTTCAGTTTGTCCTTCCCAGGTCCGGAAGAGCTCACTCAGTTTCAACGAGTCCTCACCTCCCAGCTGATATTTGGAATGGCAGAGAGACATTTGTGGTTGTCACTATGGGAACGACCTGCTCATAGCTGTTTCACCAGGGGTCAGAGAGTTGCCTGTAGTTCCCTAGTGCTTCACCTTTACCTGGCTCTGGGTACTCTGTGGTTTGGGGCTGTTGGGATGGAAAAACACAGGTGAGAAGCTATGTCTCAGTAAACTGGTAGAAAAAAATATATAAGATATACTATATAAGACTGCTTGTATTTAAAATTGAAATCATGGAGGACTGAGAGAATGCAAGTGATTAATATTCTTCTAATACAAGTGGACCTTTGTCAACCTATCTGCTGGTAAACTGGGAGACGGTTACCGTGGGGATGGTCATCGCCTTGTTAGTTTTCCCGTTCCAGTGTTTCCTCTGTTTCATGTTTAGAAAAGCTCACAGTCAGGTAACTCTGCCAAGTTTCAAAATACTTTAACAAAGATGAAGATGCACCACATTTTCTTTTGCACTACAAATTTCAGATGTGTATTGATGTATGGTTGTTACCCAGGTTACTTTAGACATGTCCGTTCCTCCTTCTCCGGCTTCTCGGTCTCTGGAAATGGACATCTGCCACATCCAATCAGAAATTTCCAGCCCCTCCTTCCTGTCTTTTCCAGAGTCTTCTGGTCATTTCCAAGAAAGTCCTTCATCTGTGAGAGCACATGAAAATACACAAAAGCATGTTTATTATTTTGCCCTGTCATATTGCTTGGAATTAAAGTCCAAATGTTCTTCTGTCTGACTGTAGCTTCTGGAAAGCAAGGCATTAGACTCTAGTATCCTGGACTTCTGGACTGCCACTGGCTTGGTCCCACAGATAGAGGGACCAGATCGAGAGGGTGTGACAGCATGGCCATCATATGATAGCCTCCTCAGTTTGCCTGAAGGCTCAGACCTCTTAAAGAGGACCCTAGCCCTTGAACTCTGCAAAGCCTCATCTGTGAAAGGGCCAACTCGCCAGCTGAAGAGGAAAAAGGCTGTGAAACAACTCCACCTGGCTTCAACCACATCTCCATTCCTTCCCTGTGCTCTTTTTTCTTCTTTGTGCTCCCTGACAGAAGACAGTTTCCATTTCAACAGTTCTTCTCAGCTATGTCAAAGGTCTCCCCACCTGAGTCCCAATCCAGTTAATGTTTATAATCATCATAGGTCAACACTTCTAACACGGTCTGGTGAGTAAATTGGTCTGTATGGTCCCCTTTACAGACAAATATGTTTCTGTGAGGTTTTTGTCAAAGTTGTTGCATAATTTTTGTAAAGCCAATGACAAAATTGTCCAAATTTAATTTCATATAAATTATTCTTAAAACGATTGCTTGATTATGATCTTGTTGCCAGAAGAGAATCTTCTGATGTCTATAGCAGCAGCAGAGGGTACTTCAGATGCAATAAACAGCAACTCAGACAGTGGCCGGGACTCTCCAAAATCCACGTCTTCTTTCACAGCCTTGTAAGAAGCATCTTTAATGCCTTCTATTTGCCTTCAAAAACAGTTTTGTGATACAGTTAAATATTCTCTATTGTCTTTTCTAGGCCAAACACTTCTTGGAGCAGCTGGTCAGAAGAACAGAGTTCTTCGGACTCCCAGGATGAAGCAGAAATCAGCCAACCAGATGCTGAGACCAACCCCTCACTATTTGAGGAAGTCTCTCATAAATGCTCCTCTGTGCTGTCAATGGACTCGATGGCAAGCACCTTCTTACCAGACTCTTTGCATGAACCTGTTCCTTCCTTCTCTACCACACGCATAGGTAACTAGTCAGAATTTTGTTAATTAAAGTTGACTCTCCTCACAGCAAAAAGGACTTTTGCCCTTAGATCAATAGACCTGCATATGTGGCTTATTGAGGTTTCTACATTCTGTAGGTGTGTGAGAATGCAGAATAGTTTGTTGTTTCCCAGCATAAATCCAGCTTTTAAGCGCAGTCCAAAACTCTTCAACTGAGTTGGGGTTGGGGTTTTGGTAAGGCTGTCCCAGAAATGTAATGTTAGTCTGATTTCTTCAATCAGAAACCAGTTTTCCATCATCATTATCTTTTTGGAATACCCAGCTGCCACCACCAAGCTTCACAGCTGATGCAGTGTTTTTAGGTTTAAAAAATCTCATTACGACTCCTTTCAAACCCATCATTGAGTTAAATAGTTCAATCTTTGTCTTTTCTGACCATAACACTTTTCTTCAGAAAACAGACTTGAGTCTGTTGATTCCTGGGTTGTTTCCCAGCCAGTCGAGGCAGATAGCCGCCTGTCATGAGCCCGGTTCTGCTGGAGGTTTCTTCCTGTTAACAGGGAGTTTTTCCTCGCCACTGTTTGCTCAGGATGGGAGACTGTGATGAAGTGATTCAACACAAACTGCTGGCTTCTTCTTCAGATTGTTCTTTTTTCATGTACAGTGCCCTGAGACAAGAAAGCACAACAACAAACTGTTTGAATGGTACAAAATGAGGGTGAGTTAATACAACCACAAGTATGCAGGGCTGGGCTGAACAGACGGTTTATTTGGTCTCTCGTTCATTCAGCCTCGAATTCAGGAAGTACAGTCGGTTTTAACATCCTCTTCAAGACTTGACTCAGCCTCTTTGCATTACGTCAATTGGGGCCTGCCTGCAGGCTGGAGTCAAACCCTCTTACAACCTGTCCTGACCTAATGAACCCAGCGGTCTCTGTGTTGCGCGTTTTAAGGCATGTAGCTAGCTAAAATAATCATTTTATCTTAAAAATATTCACAATAGCTTGTAAAAAATATATCAAAATTCACCTAGAAAAAGCTAAAAATGTGTAGTGTATTTAAATTCAGTAAGTAAGACAAGACCCATAAATTTTTTTCAAATGCTTGAACTTACAAACAATTAGTCTGAAGTGATGATTTTGGAATCTCCAGTTGTTTAGAAATGGTTCTAAAAGATTTTTCTAACTTGTGTACTGTAAATTTGTTTTGGTTTAGTTGCTGAGTATTGGCCTATTTAATAAGTCTTGCCAACAAAACATGTCCTTTTTAGCAAGCAGTAAAACTACCAGCTGCAGTCAATCAGGATCATTATGTACAAATTTATAGGTTATGTCAAGGAGTTATGAGGCATTTTATTTATTCTCAAAAATATTAATTTTTTTGCCTTGTTTTTCCTCTGTAGGTGTTGCTCGAGGTCAGCCTGGCTGGTTCCTTCCTCCATGGGCTCTGCGTCTTGTTTATCCATTCATTGCTTTCTTGATTGGTGCCTGCCTGGCAGTGGTGGGACTGTATGGAAGTCTCTTCTCCAAATCAGTATTACTCATGTGGATGGTGTCTGCTCTCACTGCATTTTTTACTTCTGCTGTACTGTTGGAACCTCTCAAAGTGAGTTCAAACCTGTGGCTCAGCTGGCTCTGAGGTCTGTAGAGGAACATTCTTTTCATTTGCACCTCCATCTCCCTTGAACAGGTGTGTGTGCAGGCCTTGATTTGCACTGTGATGTGGGGTCCTGTGGATCCAGAGGTTGAAGAGTTACTGGCTCAAGAGACCACTGTGGTCAGGACAGCAGGAGAATCCAGTCGGAACATTCGACCACTGTGTGGCTACGGGCTGCTACAAGCGAAAGAGGAGGCCCGCAAAATACAAGCTTTGCGATCCCTTATGAGGGCAAGCATAACAAAACATTTAGAATATTTTTTTCTGGAAATATGTATTTGTTTTTATGTTTTTATGCGTTTTTTAGTTTACCTGTACTTCTGCATACTCCGTCATATTGTAATACGCCAAAACATTCAGCTCACTCAGGTATTTTTCTAACTTTTACAAACCAAGCCCTACTTTTTAAAAATATTTCTGATTATTTTCTACATAGAAATAAAATTAAAAACTCAAATTCCTTCAGAAAACACTGCTCTCTTTAAAGTCAGCTTTTAGCTTTCTCTAGATTCTACTTTAGCTTTAGCTTATCTTTTCATGTTTTAGTTTGTCTTTTGCTTAAGGGGCGTGTTGTCACAGAGGTTAGAGAAGGTGATCCAGTAGGTTTAGGATCAGGATCAATAGGTTGGTTTGAATGCCATGAACATTGGATTAAAAATATGGTGAAACGTAAAACACCTGCTTCCAATCGTTGCCCATTTCCCCCACTTTGGGCCCTTGAGCAAGGTCCTTAACTCCCCCAGGCAACCAAGATGGCAGCCCCCTTCTCCACACATGTGGGCTGTTACAGATTCTTGGATGCGTCAGGAAGGGCATTCGATATAAAAACAACAACCAAATATTCATGTGAGTTTGCTGACTGTGGTGGCCCCTGATCAATAGAGCAGTCAGAAGAAACAAGTTGCTGTTTTAGTTCTTAGCTATGGTTTTGGTACTGCAGGCTTTAAGCTAGCATGCTGCTACTATTAGGCTTGTGCTACTTTTGATTTTAAGTTAGCGATTTGCTTCTTTTAGCTTTAACAACTCAGTTTCAACTTCTTTGGCAAATTTCATTAAAGTCTCTAGTTCATTTAAAATTCTCTTGTGTATTCTCTGCAGCACTGTGTTTGCCAGCTGGTATTTTTACTGCTGGTGCTGATGGTGAATTACCTGGACAGTTTGGAACAAACCCAGGCCCGGCTGCTGCGCACCACCATCAGGCAGCATCTTCACACAGCACCTGCAGGATCCCCTAACCTCACCTCACTTAAAGAGTAAGAACAGCATTCCACTTCAACTTTGAACTAAGACTTTACTGAAAAATACAGTGAACGGTAAAGCTGCTTTATTTGTTTTCAATGCATGTTCCCATGCAAAGATGAAATTTGTGGTCTGCATTTGACCCATCACACATGAGAAACACCCAAGTGGAGCAGCGGGCAGCTATGTGAGCGCAGTTGGGGGTTGGGTGTCTTGCTCAAGGACACCACAACATGTGGGCATGGGAGTTGAACCTGTGATGGGTCCTTAAATGAGAGTTAAGAGAGTAGAGAGTAAAGTTAATTATTCATTTGTTAGCTGTGATGTTGATCTTGACTTGGATTGACTCCAAAAAGTTAATCATATATGTATACCCAGTGGATATTTTCTTAGTTTCATTCAAATTTGTTCATTGGTTTACAAGATATTTTGTTTCAGCTGGGTTTTTAACTGATGTTTTCTTAATATTTTTCAAACAGTCTCAATCCCTGATTCTTTATTCTGTCATCCAGCTGGTCAGAGGCAGAGTGGTGGATCAATCAAACCATGGTGAAGCACCTCCACCAGAACCCACTGCTGCAGCTTGTAGGGCTGCCTCAGCTGCAGTTCACTCAAACACCGGGTGACTCCAGGACTGCCCTTTTAGGTCACAACAGCTCAACAACCTACCAGCTGCTGGCTGACATGCACATCTCAGACACAAACAGGAGAGGGTAAGTTGGTTTGTTACAGGTACAAACTGCAGCTCGCAGATATTTGTATTGATCTTTTTCATTCAAGAAATTGTTGAATTGTTTTTTCAAAGGTAAAAAGTTTTGCTTTGTTAGAATCTGAAAAAAGTCAAATCAGGGTGACTTTTTTACTTCTGAAAAACTTGTGGATTTGAACTAAATGGCCCAGGATTCCATTCAGCATTTTTTTTGAATCCCCCAACACCTAAATGCAACAAAACAAGCTTTAATGATTTTTCCATGTGTCTGTCAGCAAAATTTTTCAAGTCTCTCTGAAGTCACTCAAATTGACAGATATTAAAATGATATCAAAACTTAATGTGGTAGTAGCTAAGACTGATCCCCCACAAATATCTTTTTCTAATGGCATGTGAAGGATTTTAGTTCTAAATTTGGTCCACCTTTTCTTTATGTTAGCAAAGTTTTTTTTTGTAAATAACTGGATGGATTGTAGTCAAACTTAGGCCCTTGGTATACTTTTTAAAATCAGTAGATGTTATTTAAAAAATGTTCCATGCATGCTTCCATTCTGTTGATTCTGTGTGTTTTTCTTTTTAATTTCAGGTATAAAACTGTTTCTGTAGACTTTACACAGCACCACAGAGAATCTGGCTTGTTTATGTGTGTGTCTGTACAACTGGAGCTGACTCGGACACGAGGCATCTCCTCTTTCCTCTCTGTCCTTCCACTCCTCATCCCCTCATCCTCCTCAGGACTGGACCTTCATGTGGCCCTAATGGTAACAAATATAAAAAGCATTATAAATTATACTTTAGAGTTACTTAACTGACTGAACTGTTCTGCAGATATTTCTCCTCATCTCTGCTTTACTCATCATACTCGAGGAACTGTGGGCTTTTGTTACGGAGCGTGCTCAGTGTATCTGTCAGTGTCATCACTGGTTCCAGCTGCTCTTGAGCTTTTTGGCTTTTTCAACGGCTGTCCTGCAGCTCCGTTTTCTATCTCTTGCTTCTGTGTGTGTTTATAAGGTAAAAGAAAAAGAAAATAAAAGCATTTGGATCCACTGGCTGTACTTCTGCAGCATCATTTAATGGCATGTATGTACCATTCAGATACAGTCCAAGCCGGACAACTTCATCAACTTCCATGGTGCTGCCTTGCTGGCAGAAAGGTCTTCTCAGTGTGCTGCGCTGCTGCTCTTTCTGCTTGTTCTAAAAGTAAATATGAATTTGTGTTCATTATTTTGTAACAACACAGGTTTAACGATGTAGTGAACGCCTGCTAATTTCCGCTGCTGTGTACTCCAGCTTCTAGGAACCTTAAGGTTTGTGCGGAGGTGGGTGACGATAGGCAGACTTTTGCAGAGAGCCCAAAGGGAACTGTGGGCCATTGCTGTCCTGATGCTGCTGCTCCTTCTGATTTGCACTCACCTTGGAAACATGGTACAAAGTGAAATGTTCACTGAAAAACACATTCCGGTGTTTGACATGGCTTTTTTTTTTGTTCAGCTCTTTTCTCAGTCAGCTGAGGGTTTCCTGTCAATGAAGGAAAGCAGGGTCTCCGTGATGTCTATGCTTTGTAACCAGAGGGCACTCCAAAAACTCTGCACAGCCCACTCAGTCCTGGGACCACTTTATGGACTACTTGTGTTTGGAAGCAGCATTTGGCTGCTGGCTAGACTCTGTGGAGCAGTTCTCATCTCTACGTATAGGTATATTATTACTTTAATTACATGTTGAAAAACATTTTTAGGGTGTTCCTTCCTAAGAAGTTAAACATTGGTTTGTTTGTGTTACCAAACACTGTGATGCCCTCAATAATTGGCAGAATTTAGGCCAATTTAGTGTTTGTTAAGGTTAATTATATTTGCCTGCCAGAGGTTTGGACTTGAACCAGGAGACCTGAGTGGTCAACAACAAATCTTTAATGTATTTATTCAGTATTTTATAAAATAACAGAAACATTTTAAAGTATTTTCTCTGCAATACAGGAATCCAGTGTAAGGACTTTAGAATGATGTGTTCTACATTCTTAGTTTTAGTGAAGATGCAGCAGCTTTCATGTATAAAACGACTTCTCAACTTTATGGATTTTGATTTTTAGGGTTTAATTTTTTGCATTATATATGCATAATTATGGTGCTTTTAAAGAGTTTAAATCATTTATCTGGTTCAGGAAATATTGTGCTGACAGACACACACAAATTGACATAGGCGTCATCACCAACTTACATGAAGGGTGGGTGAAAACAATTACATATCAACAGTCAGCGATATGCGTTGTGACCTACAAGCATAAGGGGTTATAGCTCGTGTATCAATTTATATAATGTATTGTCTCTAAAGTGTAACACATTGTATTAAATGTTTATATACTAGAGCATTTTGTTATTGTGTCCTTAAGGGTAAAGCAGACTGAGTTGTTTCATTTGACCGCTGAACCTCAAGACTATGAAATGGTGGAGTTTTTCATCAAGAGACTCAAGCTGTGGATGGGACTCACTAAGGCCAAACAGGTAATACAACGCATTAGTCATGAACTATGTCAATCGAAAGACTTCTAAACAAATTCAGTGACAGCTAGCTGCAAACTCTGCCAATTCTAATCGTTTCTCCTTCCAGTTCAGACACAGGGTCAAATTTGAAGGCATGGACATCCCTCCTTCTAGATCTTCACAGGAGTCTAATTTCTCCAATCTGCCATCTATCCTTCCCTCTTCTTGCTCCCCATCTTTGTCGCCCTCAATTTCATCCCCTCATCTGCCACCCTCAGTCCTCTCCATCAGGTCTGAGGACTTGCCACTTTCCAAATCAAGTCTAGATGTTCAGTCTGTGCTGGACTGCTTGGAACCTATAGTCAGTACGCTGCTATCTCATTTTGATCGAGTCAACCAGTTAACAAAAGACATTTATAATCTGGAAATCCAACTAGAGGAAGCTCAAGACAGGAGAAGAAATAGAAGGATTAGTAACTGTGTTAAAAAAGAAACTACATTTGGAGCGTCTGAAAAGTCCCAAGAACCAGAAGAAGAAAGGGTAACAGGAGAAGTTAGACACAGAAAAATGGGCCTTTTTTATCCAAAGTCACAAGTTTCATTTCCATGCTTCGATTCTTTTTCTCCATCCATGTTACAGACCTCTGCTGCTTCATCGTGCAGTTTTCCACGTGTACGTAGCTCCTACTCTGAATTAGAGTCAAGACCATTTCAGTCTGAACTGTCTAGAGGCAAGGCTTCTTTAGGCGCCACTATACCTTTATCTGTAGCACACATCTGTGCTTCATCAGATTCTACTGTCCAGTTCCCCAGAAGGAGAGCATGGCATTCTGGGAGCTCTCATTCAGCTGATGCTACTCAGAGGACCTCCCAGTCTTTAGGAGTTGCACCAAATAAAGAAAGTTTAACATTTACAAATACCAGACACAGAAGTGAAGAGCAGGAGAGAAGAGGTATCTGCAACGGGCTTCCACTAAAGAGGAAGGCTTGGATCTCTGAAGCACCAGAAACTGAAGAAGATCCTATTTTTATACTGGAAGAAGACACAATACCTCAACCAATGAAAGATTTCCTTTTGAATTAGAACCACTGCTCATTAGTTGTCATTATCAGTTGACAAACAAGTAGACTGCAGTTGTTCTTTCTTCTGTGCTGCAAATATCACAATGTAGCGTTGTTCCATTGTACAGATTTCTGTTTAGTGGAATGGTAGCCATGGGTTTGATTTACATTTGCCGTCATCTAGGGCAAATCTTACACTGTTTCTGTGTATATAGTTCAGGGCTATTCAACTAAATTACTCCGGGGGCCACAGTTACTGCAGGTCAACAGCTCAGGGGCCAAACATCCAGCAATTAGTTATTGTGTAAACAAACCAAGAATTACAAAGATCTGTTACCTTTGAAATAGCTTTTATTTGCTGTATTTAATCATGAATACAACATACAGAACCCTATAAAAGTAGTGATAATTGAACAATATCAAAAAGAAAAAAATTATACCTCCTATTTAACACAAATATTATTTTGACATCTCTGAATTTCCACATTTTTAAACCAATTTTATTTTCACTTTCATAGTTTTATCTTCACCTGCTTGGAAATTTAACTATCTGGAGTGTGCATAGAAATGTTTTTTACCAGCTTTTAGACACGATTCTGATGTTTCTGTAGATACCAAACATGTAAATGTTTAACTTAAAAGATTTTATAATAATTAAAGTAGAAAACCGGGGGTTTGGGCTTAAGAGATGAATAAACCAATTGGCGGGCCGAACTTTGGTCACTCGCGGGCCAGATGTTGCCCGCGGGCCGCCAGTTGAATAGCCCTGATATAGTTGTTTTTTGTTATCTTTTTGGGACAGTTCCTGGTGTAGTCATCTACCTTGTGAGGACTCATTTTTATGTGGTCCAAGGCCCAGTCCTAGTACAGCGCAATGTCACTTTTATGTTAGGTTTAGGGCTAATGTGTGAATTGAGTTCAGGGTATGGTTAGGCTTGTAATAATGTGATTATGATTACTTTACAGAAGTGAATGGAAGTCAATATGATGTCCTAATAAAAACAAAAATACAACTTTGTACATGTGTGCGTTTCTATTGATAAAAAGCTATTGAGATTACATGTCACAGATGTCTTTTTTTTTAAACGGCCATAATTCTGTGCTTTATATTAGTCTATTTCTATGGGATACTGTAGACATAAGTCTACAGCTGAACAAAAATGTGACCAGTTGTTCCAGAAGTTTATAAATTACTCATATAGGTTAGATATTTGTTCAACTTGTTTATTCCATTTTCCATGGAGACATCTTTAGTGTTAGACATTTTCATAAATTGACATAAGCTGTCTAAAACGTCATAGTGTGACAGGGCCAATAAAACACTGATAATACGAGAATCAACACCATCCATCCATCTTTTACCCACTTCTTCCTTTCAGGACTACAAGGGTCACTGGTGCCCAGATCCAGCAGTCATTGTGTGAGGGACAAATCGCAGGTCTATCACAGGGCCAACAACCTTTTACTGACTCACACTCATGGACAATATGGAGTTATCATTCATGTTTTTTGGTCTGTGTTAGGAAACCAGGGTAACTGGAGACAACCCCCACATGCACAGAGAATTGAACACGAATGAACATGCAGACTCTACCTGGGCCGGGATTTGATCTGGCAACCTTTTTGCTGAGTGGCAACAGCTGAGCCATTGTGCCTCAGAGAATCTACACATTATACTTAATGACACCCATGTGGTGACAAACCCTAGTTTTTTTATTTTTAATAAACAACATCTGCAAATCAAATGTGTAATTCTGCCTCAGAATGCAATTTCAGGTTTTTTTACCACCAAAAAAATGCTATTACTCTTGTTTATGCAGTTGAGAGGGCGGAGCCATGAACATGCCTAACAGCAAACATGATGTAATTGAAGTTTCAGTCATACTGAATTGATTTTCAATGAAACATCTGTTTTCAGAGGATGAACTGACCTAACTTTAGAAACTTGGACATGAAGTAATTATCCAAATAATAAAAAAAATGCACTTACACCTGCATTTAAATAAAAAATGTAGCCCTTTTTGACTGGGTTTAAGGTTCAAAGAACCCATTTGTCTTCTTAAAAATCTCATTGTACTTAAAGGTATTCATAAAATATCTAAAAGTGAATATTCTATATGTGGTAAGGTGTCAGAGTTTATGATTTGCATTGTCTGAAAGGTGAAAGCGCTTTGTTTCCTGCATATTGGTCACTTAATGATGCAGGTATGAGGAAGTTTCAATGAAGTCAGACAGAAAAAACCTGACTGACAACATTAGACTGGGCTGTTTCTCATTCCACAGAAATCAGGAAATCACTTTGTTTGGCTGCTTGCATAGTTCAACCTGAAACAATTAAAACAAATGAGTAGAGAACCGGGATAAGGTTGGTGAGTACTATTCTTTAAACTTTTGACCTTATTTAAGTACTTTCTACTTTAATTTACACCACTTCATTGTGGCTTGATATCTTTGTTTTTGAGTTTGGAATGTTTTTGTGTTCAATTTTAGATTTCAGCAGACAAAGAGAAAAAGGAAAACAAAAAGCTATGAGTGGTTATGACTGGATGTCTCAACTGCCAACCAATCTTCATACCATTCCTCTTTATAAACTCGCCATACCAGGTAAAAAGTTTAGCATAGAAATACTGCAATCTGTCTCTACAGTATAGATTTTTATCAAACACCAACATACCTTTTTTTTGTGTAAACAAAATAGATAATTTTGTTTCCAGAATCGTTAATTATTTATGTGGAAGTCTGTTGTGCATATTGGGTTTAACATTAACTTTTAGGGAAATCATTGTACGGTACAAATATTATCTCTGTGTTTTGTCATTTACTACTCATAAAAAGTTAATGTATACGCCGTAACTAATGCCAATATGTAATAATGACACCTTTAAAATATAACAACATTTCCTCATACACAATTGGAAAGTGAATGTATGGTAACAATATCCAATCTTTTGATTTGCTTTTTTTTAGTAGTATTTTTTTTTTCTGGCAACCTTTCTAAAGAAGCCATACTTATTTACTCATTTTTGATTGTCCAGTTCCGAATGTTAACCTTTAATCTGTAGCGTCAAGATTGAGCTTTTGGATTTGAACATTTCTGGGATAATTGCACAGCCTGACCTTGAGGTAATTTAGTTGAAATATTCACTACTGGGAAGACAGTTGCCTTAAATGATTTCTGCATGTGAATAATCTTTCTTTCTGTAAATGTTGAAAATGACCTTTACCCAGATTAATGGGCAGCAACAGTTGCACCTCTAAGATCTGCTAACGTCTTTCCTCCTTGGAATCGTATTAACACACACACACACCTTTGTGCACTTGAACAGCAAACATCCATTTTTAGTGGTGCTCATAGTGATGATCAGTTCTGAACAGCAGTTTATTGTTGCTAATTGTCTTTTTAAATTCTGTGGAAGCACCAAGGCTGGATGTAGTTCTTACACACCAATTTTACATTTTGGCTTTAAATAAATGCATGGTGGAATCTGTTGTGTGTTTTTGTAAATTTGAGGTTAGACATGAACAATTTTCGAACCTGGTAAAGATCAGATAGGATGGAAAAGCTGTGTTTTTGGTCCCTATGACTGCAGCATTTATGATCCAGTCTAATTTATAATACTTCAGTTAATTACAAAATTATGAACAAACAAAAAATATTATTAAGATCACACAACCTAAAGTATGAAACCAATTTCAGTCACACCACGTATAAGACAAAATGTTGTCAGTTAATTATGACTACAAAATTAGTCTCTCCTGAAAAGCTGTTTCAGTCTTGATGTAAAATGATGCCAGTCAGAAAGAAATCAACATTTGGCAAAAAATAAAAAATCATATTTGATCTCTTGTACAAAACAATTATACGACAAGACATCTCACAGTTCCCCCTGAGCCAGGAAAACCAAAAAGTCCATGAACAGCTGAGTTGACACCTTAAGAATTTACCAGCATTTTCAAAATTCAACATAGGCCTATGCATTTTCTTGAGAGTAAGTCATGCACAAAGAAACAACAAAATAAAAATAAATAAATAAATAAATAAATAAAACTGAAAAAATAGTTATCAAAAACAATACAGTTTTTTAAAATGACATTGTGATTTGGGACCGACTGTATTTTGAACAATGTGTTTTTCATTGAATTGATAACCAGGCGTGTGGTCTCTGTCCTTCTCAGGAAGCCATGATTCAATGAGCTATGACTTGGACATCAACTCCACCATTATAGAGCCTGCAGTGCTGACAAAATATAGCAAGATTTGTTGTTTGCGTAGAATCATACGCCGATGGGCAACTACTCAGGTAAGGAGAATATTTTTCTGTTTAAATGCATAAAGAGTGAAGTGTTTGACTTGTGTTGGCTTTAATCACAGGAAGTGACCATCTTAGAACAACTGAACGGAGGGGTTCGCTACTTCGACCTGAGGATTGCTCGCAAGCCCAATGACACTCACCCCACCAGGCTTTACTTCCACCATGGACTGTACACTCGGATGGATGTGGAGGTGAGGAATGAACCAACCCAAGTAAAAAAAGGCTGGTTTTATATTGGACAGAACAGCAACAAACACAGACAGGAACCACATAATTAAATCAAAAAGAAAAAATAAGTAGGACCTCTGGATGGGTTTTTCTTTAATGAAATGTTTCATCTCTCCTACAAGAGACTTCTTCAGTCTGAGGAGTTTCAGGTGGACTCAGCCTTATAA
>JARVJO010000125.1:3350003-3360850 GCA_031762555.1 Cynodonichthys magdalenae | reverse complement strand
AGTTTAATTTTTATCATTACATTATGGAAAATAATGAACTTTATCACATTATGCAAATTTTTTGAGAAGGACCTGTACATTAAACAAAAATGGGAAATGGAGTCTGGCTTACAAATTTCAGATGAGGCATGGATGGAGATATGCGAGACACAAAAATCTACAACAAATTCGAGATTGCTGAGGGAGTTTGGATGGAAAAACATAAGGTTTTTGAAGTCTCTCAAGATAACAGTATTGCAATCAAGCTCTCAGAGCATGGCCAGTCATTTTCATGTCTTCTGGGATTGTCCAAGATCCAACCTTTTAGAAGGAAGTGACCAATGAAATAAATAAAGCAATGGGAATGAATCTAGAATACTTTTTTACAGCTTTATACCTGGGTAAAATGTCTGAAATGGTAACACACGAACATAAATACTTATTAAAGATTCTACTGACCTGCAGTAGGAAGGCTATGACCCACAACTGGCTTAAAGCAGACCCCCGACACTGCACCAGTGGCATAGTATTGTGAAATAAATTTCAGGTATGGAACTAATGACTTTTGCCTTAAGGCTCAAATTGGATTTTTGTACTGAATGCTGGGAAAAATGGACTGTGTATGTGCAATGCCTTGAATAATGTGAAACTGCTAGGATTAAAAGAGCAAAACGTGACTTTGACCCCATATTGTAACACCCATGATGTTTATGTTTATTTTATTTGTTCAGACTTTGAAACATGCATAATAAAAAGTAAATATTGAAAGATTTGATGTTTATTTTTCAATGTTTTTCTTTTGATTATTATTAGAAATTTTTTTGGGGGAAAAAGGCACAGATATTAAGATTTTTTCTTCTTTCTGCTGCCTTTCATTTTATTTTATTGGTTAGTTCTATATTTTTTGTTCATAAAATGCACTTTTTTTGTTTACTTTCTTTTTTTTAAATAAATAAATCTGTTTTAAAAAAAAAGAAGAATTTTTTAAAATGCTCTTCATATGGCTGGAAAATGCATAATTTTGAGTAGAATAAAAAAAAATCCATAGCAACATGTTCCCGCACCCCCCTAGAACTGCTTCACTCAATAGCTGTTTGTTAACAAGAATAGGTGTCCCTCAAATTTTGGCAGGTGTGATATAAACTTCTCATATTCCATTTCAAAATAACATAATATTTAAATATATATTTAGCACATTTAATTATTATTTTTTTTAAGCAGTAGCTCAACATTAATTTTTGTTCTACTTTTGCCGTTCATCCAGTCTGGCGGCTTCTACAGTGCAGAGGATGCAGACTCTGTCCCAGCATCAGGGGGTGAAGAAAAGCGAGAAGGAGCCTTCTGTGTCTGGATGGCCTCAGAAGTTCGAGAACTTTTGCCGGACATGGTAGAGGGCGCCACTGATTCTGCTACAGAGGCAGACATCTTTATGCATCATTATGGGGTGAAAGAGCAAGGCAATGTTGAACCAGAACAGGTGTGTTTTATCATTTATGTCACCATTGGCTTTTAAACCTCATGCTCACCAGTTTTCATTTAAATATTAAAGACAAACTGGTACAATCAACATAAAAAATGCCATTGACGTCACCTTTGTTGCAGTTCATGTGGGTCAATTTCAGTGAACAACTTGTGTTTCCTGCTGTCAGGACCCACATGGGGAGTTGCGGGGCCAGAATGTGCTGATCGTTCGGTATTCAGTCGAGTTAACAGCTGCTCGCTTTGGCATTACGGTTGAAAAAGTCAGCAAATGCCTGGCTTCAGCCAGAGCCAAGATGGCAGAAGTAAGGAAGACTCGACCATGCCCACACCTGGACTCCAAGATGCTGACCTCCTGGAATGGTAAAATCAGACAATTTTTCTGTATAGTTGTGAACAGTGGTGTTGTTTTACTAATAATAACCTGTCATGGGAAAGCAAAAATCCTCCCTCTTTCAATTATAGGGTTTTGTGTATCGGTACATGATTAATTAAATAATAGAAATACTTAACAAATAATCTAGCCACAAGTATTCAATAGAATGCATCGATTTCCACTTAGCTGTAAAAGTTTTTTTTCGTATGACTTTATCAGTTTCCCATATAGTTGTGGAGGAATTCGGCCCCAATATCACATCATTGCTTCAGCTCATTAGAGTTTGCATACTCAGCTCTCTTAAGGTTCAAACACGTTTCAATCAAGTTGAGGTCTGAACTTGGACTGGACCTTTGCAGCACTTTCTTTTGTTTCAGCCCTTCTATTGTAGATTACCTGCTGTGTTTGGGATCAGTGTTCTGTGTCATCCTGACCCAGCTTGGTTCAAGCTTCTGACAGACTCTATAATATTTTTGTCTATACAAAGGAGTTTATGGTTGATATTGACAGCAAGGTGCCTCTACTGTGGTAGCAAAACAAACCCATATCATCAGCCCTCTAACACTGTGCTTGACAGTTGATATGAGGGTCAGGAAAAAATCATATTGTGTGCAATTAATCCTCAGAAACACTTTAATGGATTATTTTGTGACACTTGATTAATATGATTAATGATTCCAGGCAGACTGACTGAGATTTACCCGGTCAGTTTGCTCAATGCTCGTCTCCGCTTCAAATATGGCAAACATTTAAAAAGAAGTTCTGTAATTTATTGATCATAACTCCGGTTTTACGTGGTCTATCAGCACAATTTAAAAATTGTTGCATAGTCTGAAGTCTGTACTTTTGAGACAATTTAGAACAGATTTTTACAGGGCAAATCTTTCCCACTAAAGTGATTTAAATTAGTCATGTGACTAGGGCATGCCGGCGTCCAGGGACTACAAGGGATTAATTGTCATATTAATCATTATCGGCTAAATACCACAATTAATTGGGATTAATTTTTTTTGCCAATATCGCCCCAACCCTAGCCATTGGTGCTCAGAGAGTGCAGGGAATTAAACCTGTGACTCTCTGTTCCCAAGTCAACTGCCCTACCACTGTTTCATAGCCCTTTATTTCCTAATACAATATCAACCCATGACAGAAAAGTGAATGGAAGTTTCTTGTTCTCATGACAATTGAGTATAATCCTCAGTGTCATAATATGTGTACAATAATTAAACACTTGTTGTTATTCTGCATTAATGTGATGCCATTTTTGATGCTCCTTAACATTATTTGTTTAGCCTATTATCTCAAATGTAATTAATTACTAAGCTCCCACATAAACAAACATGCATACACAGCCACAAATTTAGTTTCCTTGGCTGGTGTCTCAAGACTCTGCGTTATGAAGCAAATGAAGCTCTGCGATCCCAAGAACTCTCCAATTAGTCCCAAGCCTCTTTTTTCCCCTCTCTAATGAACAAACTCCTCAATTAATCACCTGTCCTCTGCTGTGGCACTTTGAAGACCAGGGTGTGCGCCAGTGCCTTTGATACTCCACATGAAAGAGGAGTGGAGGGACGAAAGAACAAATGGAGAGAGGGATGGGAGACGGAACGAGAGCAAACGAGGAAACTTCAAAGAGGAAGAGCTAACTATGCTGGGACTTCGGTGCAGTTACACACTGTGACATATTAGCAGAAAAATAACATGATGTATATGTAAAAGTTATTTTATAGCTAACCATTACCATAAACCTCATCATTACTGCCTTCTTCATGACAGGCCTGATGCTGTCAGCCTTTGCATGTGTCGGAGCTGTACTGGGGAACAAGGCCTTGCTGGAGAGAGCGGTGCAGGCAGGCAACTTCCTGAAGGAGTACCTGTGGGACGCTGAGAAGCAGACCATACTCCGATCTTGTTACCGCGGAGACCAGATGGAGGTTCAACAGATGTAAGACTGAAAGTTTTCATAAAATATCAGTGTTATAGAGGGCTTGAGGTAAACACAGCTCAGTTTTTGTAATATTATTTTACATGATTTTATTCAATTCGATTCAGTTTATTTACAACAAACGTCTTATGGCTCTGTACAAAAAATAATAAATCTAAGAAAATCAACACATTGCATTGAATCTTCACTTAATTGCTGTCTCCTATCCTGAGCAGCACATTAGCAGCAGTGTAGAGCAAAAAAAATACCTTTTTACAGTAAGAAACCTCCAGCAGAACCAGGCTCAGGATGGGTGGCTATCTGCCTTGACCGGCTGGGTTTGGGGGACAGGAAGGAAACACAGACAAACACAAATACAGAATGACTGTTATTGATAGAAATAATTACAACAACAAGCATGTAGAAGAGGGTGACTAAAGACAGCAGCAGAGTCAGGACATGTGGTCAGTTTGTCCTCCAGCAGTCTAAACCTGTAGCTGCAGAACTAAGGATTAATTCAAGAAATCAGCCCTAACTATACAATTTATGAAAAGAAAAATCTTTATTCTAGCCTTAAAAATAGAGAGATAATCAGCCTCACAGCCAGAAACTGGAAGTTGGTTCCACAAGAGAGGAACTTGATGAAGATTTAAAATAATCATAACTAATAATTGGCTTAGTATCAACCAATAAACCTGACTGATAAACAGCAGCCACTCCTCCACCTCGCATTGTTGTTCTAGGAACATGAAAATTTAAATATTCAGCAGGCGTAGACGGATTTATGCTAATAAAATCCTCCTGTTGTAAGTATAAAGATGTAGCATCCATGTTTGTCTTGATACTAAAGGAGGTTTTCCACATTTGCTGCAATCCAACCACTCTAATTTGTTGTGGTAAAACTTTTGAGTTAAAATTGCTTAGGTTTTGTCCTTTTAAGGGGGGGTTGCACACTGATAATTCTGTAAAACTGACGTCTGTAACAGATGTACCATTCTCAGATAGTTAAGTGTTACTATGCAAACAGGAAACCATAACATCTGTGTAAATGAGGTTACAGACAGAACCAGCCATGCATTGCAGTAACCTGGTTACAGTAAAGCTGTATTTATATCCAGCAAGTCAGTTATTGAATTTCTCTTCTAGCCTCTATTGGATTGCATATTTGAAACAAGGTTGGCCATATTTTAATTACATTAGAGAGGTCTGTTGAATGACCCACAATGCAGAGAATTTTTTTTATGCTCAGAGAATAAAAAATGCACTAAAATGGAAACTAACTTTTACAAGAACAAACAAATCAGAAATATCACATTGATTTAGAAAAATTATTCTTAAATCTAATTCTGTTTGAAAATCATTTTCCCTTCTCACCTATTTAACTATTCACCTGAATAGATGAATTGATCATGATTTTTAATACATTTGCATGTCACCTTAATTTTAACAAATGCATGGACTGAAAAAGAAAAACATGTTTTTTTTTACTTGTATGCATTGTTTAAAGTGGATTTAATTTAAACTCCCAGAAAGTAAACACCAGATGAACAATATCTTATTTTTTGCCATCAAGCCCATTCAATATGGCCGCGACAGGTAATCAACCCCTCAAGAATAATTGTGGCATTTATCCAATAATGATTAATATGATGATTAACCCTTGGAGTCCTTGGAAGCGCCTAGCGAGAAAGATACACCCTCTCTAAGAATCTGTTTCAATTTTTGTCAAAATTACGCATTTCAAACTGTACACCACTTTTGCAATTGTGTTGAAAGGCCAAATGAAACCAGAGTTATGATAAATAATTTGCAGAACTTAAAAAAAAAAGATTGTCATTTGAAGTACTTTGCAGCAGGAGACAGAGAAACACCTCAATCCACCCTCTGATCTCACCCCTACGGAGCCCGTGAAGAGGACATGGGGAGAAAAAATAAAAAATAATCCTGAGAAAGTTTCTCAGGATTTGTTTAAAGGGAATGGGAAAATACGTCATGATGCATTGCATGCTGGGTAATGGCCGCCATGTTTTAGGACACCCTTTTTCAAAACAATAGTTGATGTTTCTTGCCAACCGCAATAAAAACCAACCAGAAGAAAAAGAACAATGATGGACCGTGAGAACCTCAAAAGCAAGATACCGTACCACGATAAGCTTATTAAAAAAGCGAAGCAGTGCTATCTTCAGAATATTGAAGCAGTTGGGCTTTATCCTTATGACTGGTCAGTGGACCGCAGATCTTGACGAACTATAGTTAGCTACCTTGTTTGTGGCGTGAGTGCCTTCATGTGAGCAATTCAAAAATGATAAATCTCTGGAGGCTCATCTGCAGTTCAAAAAACGGATGGATGCAGGACCTGCGGAGTTTTAGAGTCAACGACCACAAAACTGCTGTTCTCATGAAGGTAGGTGAACTTCATGAGCATGAACACACACACACTTGACACTTAAGTTTAAAGACTACACAGCAGTTCTGATCATTGCAGATTTGGTCGATAGAACACGTTCTGTGTTGTTTCTGGTGATTAGTAAAGCTCTTCTGATTTCATATTGTATTGTAATGTCTTTCATTTAAACCACACTTTGTAAAGTTGTTTACACTCAGTAAATGTAATCTTCAACCGATGTAACACTGTTACATGTTGTTTCTGGTGATTAATGTAAAACATTGTTTATTTTAATTATTATTATTATTATAGAGTAGAACATATTTCTTTATTCCAAATTGGTGAAACTCATGCTCACCTGTCCTGGAGCATGTTAAAGGCACATGAATACATGCATATTTACATACAGATAAAAATGATAAATTCTGTCACATCGGCTAAAATGATGCATTAAAACCTTGAAAAACTAGAACTGACTGTACAGTTACTCTATATTTACAACTGAAGAGAAGTAGTGATGTGAAGGAAATTTGTTTTACAACAGTTTTATATTCATTTTGTGGCATTAATTTTATACTATTTCATTTTCTAGGTTCTGCACTCTCAGCACCTGAATGAACCATCTCTCCAACCATGGGTGATTCTAAGTGGACCGTGCACGCTGCACGTGCATGGCAGAGTCCTGCACACATGTTGGTGCTCTAATGTTTAAAATTGAAGTTGCTGTTCAGATGCAGGAGACAAAAACAATCACTGATGCTCCAGCACACTGGTTGATGCTGACTTTACCTTTTCCATTTAAAGCTTGCACCCACTAAGGGAAAATTTCATATTTTCTTTCTGTCATTACAAACATATTGGTCCAGAATTCTAAATTTAATCTCACAATTTTGAAAATCAGATTTGTTTATTAAGTTTTATTTTTCCTCATTAGCAGCACATAAATGTTTACAATATTTTTGTTTACTTGTTTAAAGAAATTGTGCACATTTCATATTAAACTGCCACTCTATCGGTTTTATTTGAAAATTATTCATGTGAAATATCTGCAATACATTTTCAGTTTAAATCTAAATTAGTTTGTATTTAAATTGTAATTTATTTGCTCACAGTGTCATTTGACATGTTTAACCTGTTTTATTCACAGTTAAGTTACTGTAACCTTTAACCTGTTATAGCAATGTTCAACATTGTTTCACAAATAAAG
This sequence comes from Cynodonichthys magdalenae, assembly GCA_031762555.1. Lineage (NCBI taxonomy): Eukaryota > Metazoa > Chordata > Actinopteri > Cyprinodontiformes > Rivulidae > Cynodonichthys > Cynodonichthys magdalenae. The sequence goes on along the minus strand of JARVJO010000125.1, from coordinate 3,353,499 downwards.
AGACTCAAACCTGAAATATTCTTCAATCATTTATAAAACACTTCTATGTAGAACAATTTTCATGTTCAGTTCCGTTTAAAGTCTGTGGTAGACAGAGAAGTATCTGAGTCAGTCCTCCCATCAAAACAGCCAAACATGGAAGCCCAGTGTAGTACTGGACCACTCATCACATCATCTTGTAAGAATTGTTAATTTTTTTTCAGAACAGCTTTTCCTTCAAGATCCTATTTTCCTCCAGCTTTAACTTCTGTGTGCTCAGGATGTAAAGAAGGTACCCAGTCAGGATGACAATCCAAGAACTCGTAGGCTGGCTTGCCTGAAAAGGATAAAATAACTTTATTATGTAGCTTACAGTGCAGCCTGTGCAAAGTTATAAAGCTAGCTGGACATACATGGCTTTTAGGGTTCTCTTAGGTTTAGATAGCTACCTAGTTAACTTGTTAACTAGCTACACGTGAACAATCCTAAGCTATGTATATGCAGTTAATAAGTTTAATATGATTTCATCAAACCTTACCTGTGTGGAAATGCCGTGAACACACAAATATGTTTCTGGAAAAACTCCTGAAGGTGATGTTGGTTCGTCACAGCTGCCACCCATCATACAATGTCTCTGCTAGCTTGGCAATCTGTGTTCTTCTGTGTTGTTTTCATGCCGAAAAGCTGAAAAAATGCAATCCGTGTGCAAAACGTTTCCCCCTCCGATCGTAAGAATGACTGTGGCTGTTGATAACACAGCAAGCATTCGCCTTTTTAGTGTATTTTTACATTGGATCACAAAACTAAAACAATAATTAAACAAACCTAACTGCCAACCCGTCTCTGCTGCTAACTTCTGTGTCTTAAACTCCACCAATGCATTGCGCGAGTCTTGTCCACTGACATCACGTTCCTATTCTCTAGTATCTCAGGATCCTGAGAAGCTAAGTCAGGATCCTGACTTAGTATCGCAGGATCCTGAGAAACTTTCTCAGGAAACCCTTTTTATTTTTTTTTTCTCCTTATCTTTTTCTTTTTTGTTCTCCCCATATCCCTTCACGGGCTCTGTACACCCCCACCCCTCCCTGGACCAGCATAAAACCCCAGAACTAATTTCTTAAGGCCCAAACGTATTTGACAGGTGCTAAAAAATCTTCAGGAATAAGATAAGAAAGAAACAAAAGTTAAATGAAGTTCAGTGGCGATGAAGACACAGCCAGATGGTGAGTGAGCAATGTGATTTGAAATTTATAATATTTGGTGTTTGGATTTATTGTTAGGGTGTATGTTAGCATTTAGTCAATTTTAGTGTGTTTGAATCAAAACGATGAGACAATTTTTGAACATGGAGCTGCAGCTGATTGAGATTGAGGATGGAGCTGTAGACATAAACCGTGGACAGGGCCACAGTCTGAACCTTTTCAGGCAGAAGAGGAAAGCTCAAAGGCAGAGATGGAGGTATTAAACAAGTCTGAGACAGAGTGAGGCCTTTGACGAGGCAGCGTCAAGCGGACTACCAAGGAAATCCCCAGTAGTCCAATATGCCAGTCTGCCCCTACGTGGCACTAATTGTAGTAATTGCAAAGTGCCACGTATGAATTGATGACAATTTTTTTGACGATTATTGCACACAATTAAATTTTGCCTAACCACACTCAGATATCTGGCTAAATCCTGTTGTGTAGTAGCTGAGAGTCCTCTCAAATACATAAGTGCAAACAGATATTGCAAGGTCTTTGTTTAAAATGTTGGCATGTAGGAAGGATTTAAAAGTGTTTTATAACTTGCTTGCTAGCACTTGCACAGACCATGTTTTTACCCGTTTTTATGATAATCAGATCTGATTTTTTAAACATTCAGTTCTCAGAAACAAGTTCTTCTGAAGGTTTAATGCACCTGTGTTTCTATTATTTAAATAATAATCCAGTGTGTTAGGTTGGGAGTGTTCATCCTCCTCCTGTTGATTCTGCACCACAGCTTTTTGCTGGCCTCATTTTGTTGGACAGCACTGTGTTCCAGTTACTTTGAATGAGTGAGTGTGAAATGCTATTGAATCAGCAGAAAAATGTGCCAGGGGTCCCCGCAACCTCTATGATAAAATGTTAATCATTGGAAACACACACATGAACAAGTACACACTTGGCTCCTAAACACTTTGGCCTCGTTCCACAGAACTCGTCTCATTCATTACTATGCAATTGAGGACGGGGCCAGCATTGAAAATGCTTACCAAGGCTCGTTTCTCAAGCCTGGTTTGGTTTTCATACATGGGTGAATCACTCTTTCACACCAGGCAGTTATAGGCTGTGAGGTAATTTACCAGAAAGAAAGTTAGGAGCTAAAACTAACTGGGTTAATAAGCTGTGGAGGTATTGGGAAGTTGATGCCGTAGATTTTTTTGTGTCTCTTGCCTGACAGTGGATGATTGAATGTCTTACTGATGTGTTCCAGGTCCAGAAGGAAGTCTGAGAATAGCTATATATGGTGGGAGTGGGAAGTAATATCCTGTCAACATATTTTTTTTATACAAATAGCCTGTTTTCTGCTGCATTTAACATTTCACTTGTCATTTAGATACTATTTCTGTCAACTAATTTTGAAAGGGAATTTGTTAAGTCATTACGCTTAAATGTACTAGATCTCCTCAGTAGATTTTGATTTGTAAGGCTTATTTAGGGGGAAAGGTTAAGTGGCTACCATATCCAGGAGCTGATAATGGGTTGATATTCCAAATCAAATTCCTAGTGCTATGATAATAACAAATGGACAAGAAGTATTATCTTTGCTGTCAGAGAAATAAATCAGTCAACACAGGGTCCTGAAGCTGTGAATGGAAAGACTGGAGCATTTCCAAGGATTTATACATTTTTGTGTTTGTGTGTTAGTGAGGGGCACTTCAGGATTTCTATCAGGCTGTCATCCCTGTGCTGGAGTCACCTCAGCTGGATGACTTGTCACCGTGTGATAGAAGATAGTATTCTCTTGGGAGAGAAAAAAAAACAAGTTAGCAAAACTCTTGTCTGAATATTTACTAGTGCAGAGAAAGTAGATGTAAAAAGATTTCAAAAGCCTCAACCTAATTTTGGGACAGTGTCTATATTTATATATATTTTATATTTGTTGGGAACTAAAATAATTTATTTATTTTTATTCCCTCAGGGAAATTTAATTGTAGCAGCATAATTTCAACCAAAATAATAAAAAACTGAAAACAATAGGTAAAAAAAAAATTTGATTTCATATGAGTGAAATTTGCCACACTTTTAGACAAGCCATGTAAATAATTTTGTTTGCAATAAGCTGGCATGTCTAGAACGGGTACCAAGAAGGAATAAGCCAATCAACCAAAATGTTGTGCGACGGTCGCAAGACAGAGAATGCCTGGTAAAAGTCAATAAACAGGATTACCAGCACTTGTTTTTGATAGGGAGTCACATTGTACAGTTGTGGTCAAAAGTTTACATACACTTGTAAAAAAACATAATGTCATGGCTGTCTTGAGTTTCCAATAAGTTCT
>JARVJO010000125.1:3328374-3341365 GCA_031762555.1 Cynodonichthys magdalenae | reverse complement strand
GTGAAAATAATGTAAGTTGTGTTTTTTTCTGAAGTTACATCATCTAACATAGCCAGTAAACAAACAGACGGAGAAGGTGGAATATTACATTTCAGACCCTTAGACAAGTCAACACAAACCCAGCCCCAGAACCTCTGAACAGGTGGACAGAACCAAAATGCGTGAATGTAATTGCTTTTTTGTCTTTTAATGCTGCTTTTATTTTTGAGCTAGCATGTTGCTACTTTAGGCTTTTGTTGTGCTACTTTTAGATACTCTTTTGATACATGTAGTTTATCCAGCCTTTTAGTACTTTTAGCTAGCCTTTGACTACATTTTTCTAATACATTAGCATTTTTACACATTATAGACTTTGCTAGTGGCTACAAATCTAACACAACAAAGTCAAGTTTCAATGATGTCACACTTCTTCACACACCCCTTTAAAAGAAAATGCTTTCTTGTTACACAACTAGGAAGTACCTGTCACTCATAGTGTCAATTAACAGCCAATAACATAGACTTAAAGAGGAACTTACCCCAAAATCAACTTTTTTTTGCAGATAAACTATCTAAACTGTGCCCTAAGTGTAATACCTTTCTATTTATGACTAAAATTCAACATTTCCGTCTAAAATTGTTTAAATCTACAATATTTGGTCTAAAAACGTCTTTGTGCTGCTCTCTTACTTAGGGTTGAACTGTGGCTACTACACTTGAATTTCGTGATTTGTTAAAAAAACGGTGCTGTATGACGCTGCTGGTGCTGTACGATGTCACACAGCACTGTTCAGTATAAAAGCATCACGTAGAGACACGCCCTGCAGAGATTCAGAGTTAGCCATAGCATGTTGATCGTTGTTGTAGAAGCCTCTTCTCCTCACCCACAGTGCAAAACATGACGTCTATCAGTCCTAAAACAAACTGAATTACCTTACAGGTCCTCTTGTGCTTCAATATTTTTTAACAAACCAAGGTTGCTGTGTCACGTAGTTTCGATCGGGCCAAAATACACACCTCGCGCACACACACACACATATTGTCCCCACGATGAGGAAAAACGTGTCCACACACACACGGTTCCCAAGCCGTTATAATAATTTTTAATATTATGATAGATCATTGCCACAGCCCTAGGGTGCACCATTACTGTGTTCAGGAAAGAAAGAAAGGTGGAGGTGAAGCTCAGCGGGGCTCACCCCGCCGTACGTCCTACAACAGCAGGTAAACCAGAACAGGTGTGTATTCACCGAGCGGACACTCGCAGCGGAGTAGGAAAACAGTGATGAAAAAAAAGACATGTAGGCAGCTGGATTACCGTGATCATCAGCTCTTCAAACTGATCCTTCTAACTTATCAAACAGTTAATGCTGCTGGACCTAACAGAATCGGACTTCAGTGACACAGGACACTGGACCGGACCGAACCGAACAGAACCGGACACTCGCAGCTGGTGCTGTGTGTGTAGGAGGGAGCGCAGTCGAGGCCGGGGTGTCCTGATGATCCAGGGAGACAGAACACTCGTCAGTCCCAGACTGAGCAGTTTGTGAATTTTAAATGAAACAGTGAACCAAACAAAATTAAAAAGATAATTTCTTTCTTTTCTGTTTTGGACCAAAGTCTAACAGTTTGTCTGTTTATGCTGTAACAGCTAAATGTGAGTATATCATGAAACTTTACTTTTTACAAAGTCATGTGTTTAGAACATTCAGACATGTTTTCAGGAATGTTAGCTTGTCAAATTAAGATAAAGCTAGCTGTCACGTTCTCTCGTCCTGGCCACACCTCCTCCCCCCTCCCCTCCCAAACACACAGCCAACTATGTTGGCATTTTTCAAATTTGCATTGGGGCGGAGTTATCCTTTCACAGGGGGGGTAAGTTCCACTTTAAGCATCCGTTGCAGCTATAGCCTTTTTTAAAAGGTGGCACACTTGGCTCTTCTTCTACACTGTAACGTTGACAGCTGTGCAACCAGCTACAGTTGTTACAGGCAACATGCTCACTCGCACTTTCTATCCAGCAAGCATATAAACAGTCTACGTGAAACTTTTTTTTCTCATTCAAAAATTGCCAAACTCTGGGACATTTTCGGGAACAGCTTTAACTGGAGACAGATCATTCAGAAAAGAGGACTGTCCTCAGAAATCAGGGATGTCTGGTCACCCTAAACATACACTATACTATATCTTTTAGTGAACACTTTTCTACTTTTGGCTCTTAGCTAGTACTTAGATTTTTTTTGTCATTCAGATTGATTAACGTACACGCAGGCAAGATGACCATGACCCACATTAGTGCTTGGAGTGGTTAAAGTATGGCTCTTCAAAGGTCACACCAAGTTTCCTTTCCTCAATATAATAACTTCCAATATCTTCTCAGGCATTAGTTGACCTGAAAGCCCTTTCCTGACTCCTATATGCCTTTGGGTCTAAATCATACTAAAGTGGCAGGGATTCCTTCCAGAGTGTGAATTTTCCTTTCAGGGCTGTCACATATCATTTATTTAGAACTGGACAGGAGTCATTCTGAGTGAAACCTAAATTCCATGTGGAATTGAAACATTTCTGTTGTTGATGACCTCTTTTTTTGGTGCTTTCTGCCCTAAACTATTAAAAAGTATTTCTCTGCAGTTCATACCAAAGTTCTATATTAAATTCCATAAAGGATTAGTTCAAAACATATGTCATATCTAAGACATCTTACTGGCATCATTGGATGTTTTCAAACATTAATGTGGTGTGCATAGGATATCTATCCAGTATGAAAACCTGCATGCACAAAAGCTTCACACCTGACTGAATAGTTTTCACTCAGCTAGCCAGAACCCAAAACTAGAGCACAAAATTAAAGCAATACTTGCCCCATGACATTCTCCATTTCACTTCATTAATTTTTCTTACACACACCCTCTCAGCAGAGTCCCTCTGAAATATAAATGAGTGGTGCAGTATCAGGCAGTGGCAGCAGTAACATCAGACCATTCCAGATTCCCGCAGAGAGACAAGGGACCAGACTGAGCTTGATTGAGCCGCTATCAAGATGGTTCTATTATTAAGAGGGATGTACGTCATGCTCTATCACACTCAGCCAGGACCTTTTACAATCTCAGCCCTGTTGCAGTCAAGGAATTCTATGATACAGCCTCTAATTTTTTTTCCCACAGATCATTTCAACATAAACCACCCACTGTGATATCTAGAGGTCAACCAATTAGGGTTTATCTGGCAAATCTTTAGAAACCAAGGCAGTTGATTCATGAAGTCATTTAATTTTTTTGGCTCCTCAGTTTATTCAGTCTAATATTCCTTTACACTACAGTTGACCAGGGTTAGTAAAAGCAAAAATAAAAACAACTACTGCCTGTGGTTTAATCCCTGGGGCCCAAAATAGATCAGTATATATTCTACCTGTGCGCAGTCTAATGCTGTTAAAACCGATCCAACCATTTACAGTATTTTATTTCTAAAAAAAATGTTTCCCTTTCTAACCATTAGGGGTGTAATGGTAAAGTAATGGTAAGTTAGCGTTAATCACAGGCGATCACCACTCTGTTCTTGTAGAGGGCACTCGTACATGTTTTTATTACTTTTTAAACTGACAAGTCAAAAGGAGAATCGAGAAGGATAGTATAATTTGATGTAGTAACACGCAATACCAAAGCCAAGCAAGAATGGGTTGTATTAATAACACTAGCATTGAGCAATATTAGCAAAAAAAAATCACATTTGTGGCATTTAGCAGATATAAATTAATATGATGATTAACTGATGACAATAGTACATTTTTGCATTAAACTCGGTTACGCTGTGTTCTAAAATTAAACTTACAAATAATCAGTCAAACTCACTTCTTCATTTTAACAAATAAAATAGTAAGCTGTGAATTGAAACACACCTTTTCCACATTTTGGAGGGGCAGCATATCTTTAGTAATGCAATATGCCACGGCCCGCCCTGTGTTACTTTCTTTTAGTGCCTACTTTGCTACTCATAAGGGACAAATAGAGTGCGTTGTGGATTCTTGACTAAATAGCATTGTTTTAATAATTTCCAGGAGGAAAGTGTAGCCAACGTTGCGGCCTTGGTCTGTATTTTCTTGTTTTCTTTGTACTCCGGTTTATGGCAGCACTCTTTGCAGTAATCTCAAAGTGGCAAATGTTAACCAATGACAAATTTTCTGTTCACTTTTCAGTAAGGACAAGTGAATTTATGAAAAGCCTAAAAGGTCATAGTTTGACCATATTTTTAAATGCCCAACTAATAAATGCTGTTAAATACAGTACATCACCAGGCTGTTAATAAGTACCACCTGTGAATGAGCAGTCCATTATCGCACACTTAGCTAAGAAGCTAGGTATTTAGCATTTTATGAATTTAGTAGACAGTATTTCAATAAACCAGTCACTAGGGAGCACAATGCAGTGGGTCCCATATCCCAGTTCCAAGCCCAGGTAAATGGTGAGGGTTGTGTCAGAAAGGTAATCTGACGTAAAACACTTGTGCCAACATTCAAGTTGATCTAAATGGCACCATTCACTGGATCGGTCGAGGCCCAAATTAACAATGGCTGCATGGTTTCCAGCAGTGTATAATAGACCTGGGGGGCCATCATGCTTTATGTGCCTCCAATTCTCCACCCCCCAGCCGGGCTAAGCATCCCAATGGAACTGCCCACACTCCTTATTAACACGCCTCATGCCGATAAAAGTACTGTTAAATCCAGATGGGGAGCAGACAGGATAAGTGGCTTGGACCTTGCAGGTCTATCCTGAGGGTGGCAACTCTAAATGTCGGGACAATGACAGGCAAAGTTAGTGAGCTGGCTGACATGATGCAGAAGAACTCTTCATTAGATAGCTGTGTATTTTGTATTTTGCATACACAAAGTGTACTCTTCTATACATACTCCTCTATGAGTGGTGGGGGTGATGATTCTCGAGTAAATTCTAGGAATAGAAAAAAATTTCATTCAAAAGATATTCCTTTTGTCCTTTAATCCCTGTTATTAGCAGTTGCAGCAGCTATCTTAACCAGGCTGAGACGTGTTGATCTGGTCCAACACAGACACTGGTGCCTAGAGGGTGCTGAGATACCACCGTCTCTGAGGAGTAGCACAGCTTCCCGCAGCAGATGTGAATCCCACAGTTTTTTATACAGAGTGTCTGCAAACATGTAGTCAGACAGCAGCAGATGCTAGTCATGAGGCATATTCTGCTACATATGTACACATGCATATGCAAATAACAAGGTGTCACGTGTGCATACTGTGAAAGCACAGCAAGACAGTAATGATGTTATAAGAGAGTGAAAAGAGGAAAAAACGAGTTCACTGCCTGCTAGTATACGCTGCAGTAGTTGCATTATTGAACTATTGACTTCTTGAATGAATAATTGATCAGCTAAATTTGGTTTCATTTAGCTTTTATTGCCCTATCATTTGGTATTCAGGGTTTAGTCTGCTGACAAGGCAGATGCCATCAGCAAGCTTAATCACCTGTAACAAGCCTTTATATGAAACAAACAAATACTTTCAGTAGCATGTTTAAAATCATTTAAAGCAGCCTAATCTTGTGAACTAGAAATCTACAAGGCTAAACGTGCATGCCTCAGGAAAAAGGTCCATATCTGCAAAGTCTTGGAAGACAAAAAAGGGCTTTACAACAGCATGCCTTTTAGTAACAATCTGATGAATTCACATATGATGAGTAAGGTCTGTTGCATTCCATCACAAGAGAGAAGGGCAACAGGATGCTTAGCAAATGTAAAAGTTTCTGGTAAAAGTTTGCTTAAATGTTTTCAGAGAAACATCTTCCTTACTTTACCACACAAAATAAAAAAGTGCTGTCTTTCTAAGCACAAGCTGTAAATCTGTGAATTTGTTGCAAAAGATCAGAGGGCTCTTTATGCTGGATGAGCAGCTCACATTAACAGTATTAGAGCAAATACACACTATTTAATCTTTCCTTATACACTAATTAAATTTTTGACACAAGTTATCACATATGTTGTTATTTTTAACAGTGCTAACAAAGAACAAAACAGGACCGTCTATTGTAAAGCATAGTATTGACTTGTAGAAACTAAAAATAACAGAGGAAAATGTGAATGAAACAAAGAATAAAGTCAAGGCAGTGAGATATTAAAGGACCAATGAAGGAAAGAAACTAAGGGGTGTGGGATGTTAAACAAGATAAAGGATGAGTGTGTAAGAGGATTGTGTTTCTCATAACATTAGGTAGCTGTGAGAAAAGAACATGTCTAATTTAAATCCAATTACTCCTCGTCTGTTTTCCTAGTTTTAGGCTGCCACAAACTAATTGTGTTGAACGAGTTGCCCAGAAACAAACTTGTGCTACTCTAAACACACACACAAACACACATTACTTAATTTGATTAATTTGCTATTTAATTCATTCCAAGCACTTCGTTCTTTCTACACTTTTTGAACATTGGAATCAATTTTAGCCTGCCGCCAAGCCAAAACATTGCTCTTGATTGTAATTGCTGCAATGGATTATGGTTAATTTTTCTATTACGCACAAATATATCTTGATTGGAAACGGGTCTTAGTTTGTTGATTGTAAGGGGGCTGAAATTATGTGAGTTGGAACACAATAAAAGAGAGTTGCTCCAGCAATTAGTCCTGTCAACAGACTTCCCACATGCATTCTCTGTTTCTGTGTTTCTGCTTATGGTACTTCATTGTTGTTTTATATGTATTTTTTTTCCTAATGGAATTTCAATTAGGCAATATTTTTAAAGCAATTTTTTTCTGAACATTGTGAATACCCGTAATGTAATTCTCACCAAGAGAATCAAATAATCATAATCACCTCCAGAAGTGGAAAGTCTGAACACTATGCACCCAGACTCAGTGGGCTCTGTCTTTCCTTTGTATATTGCACCTTGTTTTTTATTTGTTTAAGAACTTCCCAAGTACTGCAAGAACAATATTTGACTGATGGTTTGTTCACAGTAGCTTGTCAAAGATTGTGACTTCTCTGTGTATCACCATTTTTCTCCCCATAAAGAATGTACATAAATCTAGAAGTTGACTGATACACAGGACAGATGGCAACCGCTTTGCTACATGGTTTTTTGTCCTTAAAAAGAATTAGGTATCACACAAGTTGTATGTTGATTATTTTCTTTTTTTAAGTCTGAAAGATTTTTTTTTTTAATTTTTCTAAATTTTTCCATGTTAAACACATGAGTACATTCACAAAGCAGAAGTCATGCAGAACTAAATCTAAAGGTTGAAATTTTCAAGGCAATGAATTTGTCCTGATGATAAAATTGCAACAGAACATCTTGGCAGTGGCACTAACTGTGGTTTGTGTGATTTTTTTTTTTTTGGTGCCGGGTTTGTCATGTGGTTTTTATGGTTTAAATAATGTTTTACAAGAGCAACAACTCCCACTAGAATCCCCATTACTGTTGGTCTAAATGCCGCTGTGAGTGCTGGTTATTAATCATGCTCCGCGTTTGTTCTCCAAATGCTATCCATACAACTTCATGTCAAGATTACACTTAAGGAAAAAGACATTCCTAATACAGTCATTAAGGGTGCTTAGGTGCATACACATCAAAGCATTCTTTTTACTAAAATAAATAAAAATAGGCAGCTTGATTGAGCATAGTCAGTGTTTGAATTTTACAGTGACAGGGAGGGTTGGCTTATTTACAACAGGAAAGCAGTCCTATTCAATACAAATATGATATTAGTATTTTTCTACATTTTTACCATTTTAACATCATGTCTACCTAACTACTACAACATTTCCCCTATCATTATCATAAAGAGGGTGGCCGGCCCTCCCAACGAAACCACTCGCCCTGCCTTTCAAAAATAAACACCGACACTGACAAAAGTTCCATTAATTCTGGGAAGAGAGCGGAGATTGTAGAAACAAGAAAAGTGGCTTCGACCTAGAATTATCATTGCAGCACTCTGCTACCACTAACCCCGCCCTCATTTTACAGCAGCATTATTAACATGGTAACATAGGGCTTTGATTTATAAATATGCATTGCTATTTGAGTAATTTGAGAAAAGTAATTAGTTTATTTTTGTTGTGGCAGGTGTGGTATATAGGCTAAACACTGTGCAACTGCTACTTCCTCTTCAAAGAGAGTCTGAACATTGGTTTAGCAGTAAAAAAGCAATTCAGGGTTGTTAATGTTAATAAAACTGTTATTTGAGGCAAATGATAGAAAGGCTAACAATCACCATCGCACACGTTTCACAATCAAATTCTAAAACAAAAGGAAAATGTGCATTATACAGTGTATTTACTCCCTACTGACTTTGTGTCAGTTTGACTTCCTTAATTTAACGTCTTTAGACAGGAACTCAGGATGGGAGGTTCAGATAATGCTATAACTGACAGCACAGGGAGATTCATGTAACATCAACATTATTAATTGATACGGTCCACTGTAAGGGTGTCTGAAATCCTAATGTTAGTATATTTCATGATTAAATAAAAATATTTTTGAAAATGTATGGTTATGGATAATGTGGTATACAGAAATGTAACCCTCCGTCTGTTCTATTAATGATGTCACGGAGTGACAGAGGTTTTTTGTTACCATGATTAGTCTGTTGAGTGACTTGCAACAGCTTTAATACAGTATTTTTTTATGTTGGTTCTTTATAATTTTTTTACACATCTAAATGTAAAAAATTTTTCATTTTAGATTATTATAAGGCAAGTCCCAACTTATAACTTTATAGAAGATAGAGGACTATAAGATAATGTATGTGGGAATTTTAAGCAGTGGCTGCATTGGCTCCCTATAACATTTTAAGCTTAATTTGTGAGCCTCTCAGGAGGGATGGAAATGGGATCTGAGTGAAGGTGTTGGTGGCAAGTGTTAAAGAGTCCCAGGAAACGAGTAAACGAAAGAGCTAAAAGTATTATGGGGATTCTGAGGGATTTAGGAACAAGATGTAAGAATTTCATGGTGGGGATAAATATAAGTAGACACGCTTCCCATTTCTCTGCCCTTTAGAAAAGAGCACACTACGAGTGGAATAGAGAATGGATATGACAAGAAAAGGGAGGAACATGGCCTTTTAAGAGGAGAGAGAGTCACATTTGAAACATCTGTAGAAGGAAACAACTTGGAATCCCTTAACAAGACCTTAGAGACATGAGACATGGGAGAGAGTCAGCACAGTGACATGGAGTGCCAATAGGGAGAAGGAATGAATGGTTCAAATGGAGATAGGAAGCAGAGTGCAGAGGAGGATTAGAGCTAAGCGCCTATGCTGTCCTGCCTTGGTTCAGTCTGCTGCCATGTTGCCCATTACTTCAATATCTCTGTGGTCATTCTTGTAAGAATGCCTTTGTGTTTGGGTTTAGTTTTATTTTGGGCCAAATTAATCCTTCTGTTCTCTCTTAATGATCTGCTTAGCCCAATAATCAATTGGGAAACAAAACCCTGGTTAACTGACAGGTTTATAGCATTTACTTGTCACTCATCCTCTTTTTCCTTTTTGCTCTTTGTACACCATTGTGGTAGCAATTTCACTTTCGCATCTTATCTTAATCCATACTTCTTAGACTGGTTAATCTCAAATGATACATATTCCTCCTAGGCAGTAATTCCACCATGTGCCCATACCTCTGCAGAGCTAAGGGGGGTTCACCTTTAGAGTTCTGCAGATAGACAGATTTTATTGTGTTGTTAAATTTTCTAATCCTCCAGCTGTGGTTATATCTTATCTATATGTCTGTGAAGTTGTGCTTCACACACCAGGCTTATCCACATCTTGGTTTTCTAAATAAAACCCTCCCTAAAAAGATAAGCCTATTTGCATGCATAGGTTCACATGCAACATCCAGCTGTTTGTACCCACATTTGCTCCAATCATACTTTATTGTTTTGCCTTGTGGATGCTTTTATTGCGTGAATGCAGTGATTTAGTTTGAATTAATTTTGTTCTGTCAACTGTTTTATTTGTAAATCTCATTTTTTGTGTCGCATGTTTTAGAGCTCACTCACACTGTCGATGCTGAATCACGAATGCTGGAAAGAAAGATGGAAACATAAACAAGAAAGTGGTTTTCTTTGTTTGTTACTATTGCTTAGTCAATGATTGGTGTGTGCATGTGTGTGTACTTGTTTCTGCTACAGAGGGAGGACCACTTGCAAAATAGTTACTATTAAAGTGAGGTCTTTGATGTAAAGTGAGGACCTTGTCCAGGTCCTCACTTTTTTTGGCAGCTCTGCTGCACTTTACTAGTTAGGTTTAGAGGTATGGTGTGAATTATTTTTCTTGCTGTGAGGCATGAGCTCTAATGGCTGATTTGTTGTGCTGCCAAACAACTTTTGCAGACATTGAGATAAGATTTGCTGTGGTATTAGCTAAAAGTAATTTTCGATCCATTTTATTCAAACTCTCAGGAAGTAAAAATAAAGTGTGCATTTATACCTAATCATCTGTTGAGTTGGTCAAGATGTCCACCACAACTAATGGATTTTACCTTACACAATAATGGCCAAAACTCATTCAGTTTACAGACATTAGGCCAAAATGGCTGTAGTAGAGTATCATTCCAAACACATACTCCAGGTTCTAATCGATTACATGAGATCTTGCTCTAGCTTGTGAGATGATTCACAAGATGGTATTTTTCAAGAATAAATAAAGATTCCAACTTTTTTTTTATCTTTCATCATCGAATGATCATAATTGACATGCATTAGGCCTACTTCAAGAAATGCAGGGTTTTTAGTTTCATCACCACATATTTTTGTTGTCATTCTAGTAATTATAATTAAGATAAAATACAATTTTTTTACATTAAAAAAATCCCATAACCTTGTGTAAACTTACAGTGGGTGGGGGGGATAAATTATATACATATGTATATATAAATAAAATAAACAGTTTGTGAGGCTATAAAGAGTTGGGAGCACACAGTGCTAAGCCAGCAAGTCTTTGGCAGTCAAAGGAAGGAAAGCAGTTTTGAGAATTTCGTTTTTTTTAACAATGCCAACACTCAGCTTTCATTAAAGTATTTTGTAAGACTGTTTTAAAGAATATCCTGCATAAACATTTTTCTGAACCACATACTGATCCTATGGAAGCTGCTCAGTCAGCAGAGCAAATATCAAAAAGAGATTACGGTACTCTCAAAACAAAAGGTTGGATTATGTTCTCCGCCTGTGAGCCTTTCATGTTTTCATAAACATCATAATTCTTAATAAATCCAGCAGAAGTGCCGCAGTAATATTTACTGCTCTCACTTTTGGCTCAAAGATGAAAACAAATTTTTCCTGGATAGCATAATGTTCCACCTACACCACACGTAAAAAAGGTATTTTTCATTAGTTTCATTCAGGATTAAATTTTTTTACTTTTATTTTAGTGAACTCAAATATTTAAAAGATGTTAAAATAATCTTCAGTTTAGTGATATTTAGGACTGTTACTCAGATTAGTTTTCTTATACTGTATATGTAGGCTACAGGGGCAGCTGTGGCAGAGTGGTCAGGGGAGTGAACAACTCCTACATTTCAGCAGGCCACCACCTAAATCCCAGTTTCTCTACACATGCCAAAGTTCAGTTTCCTGTGATAAGATGCAAAAAAGCTGAATTTTACTTTTTGTTTCTAATTCTGGCTCATGTGACAGAGGACTAATGAAACACCTCTAATGGAGTCCAGCTGTCTTAATCTCACATTTACAGAGGGGGGTCACATTACAGAGGTCATTACTGTCTTTCAGTCTGTGACCAATAAAAATCAAGCTGAATCTCAAAGGAACTCATGTCTTCGTTCCAATTATTATAAAGGGAAAAAATTTTTGTTCTGCATTTTTTTGACATTGAGAAACATACTATTCTATCAATGTTGTAGTAAATAAGTATAGCCCAGGGCTCATCTCAACTCCATTTGCATATCGGCTGTATTAAGTAAATTACTGGTAGTTTAAAAACTACAGACAATAATTCATAAAAACTTTTTTTTCATCGGCACAACTTCAATAAATACAGCAAGCATTCAATCACAGTTTTAGCATCAGTAAAAAAGTAGATAGTTAGTTTTTGTTGACAAATAAGGGTGTCCATCCAAAAAACAAGTATCGGATTTTATCGACCTGCATCTAAAATAACTGATATAAGAACCCCGATACAAGCAGTCTATTCCAGAAGTACACTCCAGTATTTTCATCTAGCAGCTTTTGGATCCAGCATGCACTGCACATGATCACAACAACACGCTGTACTAACTAAGTAGCAAGGAGTAGGAGTGATGTCGGCACTCGACAGTATGGCAGGACGAGAGGATAATCTTCACATCATTTGATTTTTGCTCTTGTTTTTAGAGTGATGTGATGTTTAGTCTGTTTACACACTTGTTTTAGTGAAGACTAAGAGCAATGATTATGTCATTTTGGGCAAAGTCAGTAAAATTGGAGCTGTGGACTTAACTTTGAACAGTTGGACATTGGACAATATTGTGGGGTTTTGTTTTGTCCCAACTATCAGTTGTTCCCACCATGTAGCAGCACCAGGCTGGCACTGAAAGTATAAAATATTTAGAGTGACTTTGACTTGTTATTTTACACTTTGACAAAAAACAAAGAAAACAAATTGTACTTTTAGGGTCTAATTTGCATTTATTTGGATATGCAATATGGATTTATTTATAGATATTCCCGTAACTGCATTGATTTTTCTACATCTCCAGACAGCCTGTAACATCTCCAATACTGATTGATATGACAGAATAATTAAAATTTTCCCCATAGTATTAACACATTCTTCAATTCAGTTTCAATTCAATTCAGATGGGGAGATGGGACAGGGGGGACAGGAAAACACAGGAGAACTGGTCCAGGTGCACCTTCTTCTGGAAGAGAGACAAGAAAACATGTATTGATAAAAATAATTACAATCAATATGTAGAGAAGAGAAACTGAAGACAGCAGCAGAGTGAGGAAATGTGCTCAGTTTGTGCTCCAGCAGTCTAAACCTATAGCAGCAGAAATGAGGAAT
>JARVJO010000125.1:3309061-3319741 GCA_031762555.1 Cynodonichthys magdalenae | reverse complement strand
TCTTCTTTAATGAAATGTTTCATCTCTCCTCCAAGAGACTTCTTCAGTCTGAGGAGTTTCAGGTGAACTCAGCCTTAAACCTGAAACTCCTCCGACTGAAGAAGTCTCTTGGAGGAGAGACGAAACGTTTCATTAAAAAACCCGTCCAGAGGACCTACTTATTTTTCTTTTTGAGTTTTCTGCCTGGATTACTGAGATGCAACAGGACACTCTATATCTATGTGTTATCTACTCCAGGAGTGCACTATAATATAGGCCTATGTTATACCTAAAATACACAACTCTGTGTTGGAATAAAATATTTTAATAACAAAAGAATATTGTCAGGTTAACAAGTAGTTCATTACACATTGTATCATATCAGCAGCTGCTAAGTTGGAGTACTATATTATTCTGCATGTGGATCTTTTTGTAACATTGACAACAGTTACTAATAGGGATCAATAAATGTAGTGTTTAATTTAGGTGAATCTTCCTGCAGCTGCCACTATATTGCTGAACACGTAACCTGAATGATTGCTTTACTTCAGTTTGGGCAAAGTACAAAACTGATGTGTGAAATGGTATTCCTTGTTTTAATCCTTTTGTTTGTAAATTATATTATTTGTTACAGTTTAGAAAACAATCAGTTTCTGATGTGTCAATCTTCCTTTTCTTGGGTTCTGCACAAGTATACATATAGTCCATGTCGGTCCACATTCAACACAGCAATGGCAGTGCCTCTTCATGTCTCAAATCATGTGATGTCCAATCCAGTAATATACAAATCAATGGGCCTATCTTTGGAAAACTTGACCTTGATCCAATGTGGCAACTGTCAAGGGTGGCCATGTTCTCGACATAGCCTAAGGCTCTCTCGCTCATTACTTCCTGAGATTTTCAGTGTTTTCTCCTTTGAAACTCTGTGCACATTCATGTTATGCATTTAAAAATGAAAAGGATAGAAAAACAGTTTGGAAAAAAAAAGGAAGGGCACACTTTTTCAGTTCTGTACCTGCACAAAGCTGATCAAGGGCCTTATGTATCAATGGTGCGTATGCGCAAAAAGCTTACGTACGCCATTTTCCATGCAAAACTCCGGATGTATCAAAACTGAAATAAACGTGGAAATGTGCGCAGCCCCACGCCAACTCCAAGGCTGGCGTACACAAGTTTCTGTGGTTTTGGTTCCATTGGCAACACTTAGAGATGATTTCTGGGAAACTGCTACCGATGCAAAAATGATTATTGTTCAACCCAATAACACATGTTTAATGCTACGTTTACAGCAAACGTGTTTTGAGCATCTAAAACTCGCCCAACGCCCCAAGTTCAGACCAGAACAAGACTAGATGTGCAGTTTAATGGGAGGAGCGTCTTGTTTTTTTCTGGTCCGTCTTTAATGGTGGATGAAATAAAGATGAAATAAAAAAATGGTTTTGTTTTATTTAGTGAGAGTAGGCGAACGTTGTGCTCACCAGTTAATTAATTCATTAATTTATAGGCGGTCTGTTCGGTGAGTTTCACCACTCCAGGAGCTGCAAGCTGACGAACTATTTTTGTCACAAGCTCGGTTAACACCATGGTCAGTTTAACGAGCCGCTGACCTGCTTCGGTGCTAATATCTCCAGCCAGAACACCAACTACAGACGGTCGATGTCAGCTAAAAAGCTCCTGTCCGTCTGTTTCAGGTTAGTGGGCAAGATTCAGGAAACCGTAACGTGGAAAAATTAGTCTCTCTGATTGGTTGGTGCAGCACGTCGAGCAGCCAAAGTTAAGATATTTTAACTCGAGCATCGACTGCTTTGGACGCGCCGCATGCACGTCAACGCTCAAACCGCACCCACCGCTTCATTGCGCGCCGCGCTAAATGCTGTAGACTTGCCGCAAAAGCCCTAGACAAGCGTCCACCTTTGACTTTGAATGTAAACTGACTGCTCCTGCTGCTCAAAACGTGTTCGGTGTTAAACATAGGAGTAAAATATGTTTGTCAAGTGCAAAGTACAACTGATTTTGTGTCTCTCTGCGTGTGTGTCAGCCATCCATTCTGGAATATTAACTTGCTTAAATACTGTAAACACAGAAAAACTTGAAACCTTGGAGTTGGCGTGGGGCTGCGCACATTTACACGTTCATTTGAGTATGCACCATTGATACATGAGGTCCCAGGTCTTTGCAGGTCTTTTACCTTTTATAAATAATAAAGTCTAATATTAAAGTCTAATCTCATCAGAAACAGCTGCCATCCTGCCATTATTTAGAGAAAAACGTTTTAGACACATTTTCCACTATTACTGTTTCCAGTGAATTTAAAAGTGAACTTAACATCCAGGTGCTGCTGCTCCAAAACACTTGATTCTGCCCAACAATCAAGGAAGAGTTAAAATTGCATTTTCAATTAAATCAGAGGCCATCATGCTACAATGAGAAAAATTATTTATAAATTGAAAACATTTAGGGCAATGGCCAATCTTCCTAAAAATGGACTTTTAAAAAAACTCACCCCAAATTCAGATTGTGCAAAGAAATAAAACAAAGCAAAACAAAACAAAAACAGCCCGCTTGTCTGATTTTACACACCCCAGTTGGCAGTTAAAGAGACAGTACAATTAGACTTCTTTAATTGTAATAATTGTCAAACAATAAATCAACAATATTTATGTTTCAAATACTTCATTACATCAAGTTTTCAGTCATTTTTAGCCTAGGATTAACTAGATTATTTTTTATTATGTCCTGAAATGTAAAACCCTAGAACTTAAAGATTTTGGACTTCATTTTTTTCATGACTGTTGGTTCTGTGAAGTGTATTTATGTAGTCATGTATTATTTGTAAAGACACTTGATCAGATAAATAAATGATCATTAAACTATATTTTGAATTCAAAGTACTCAAGTCTCATTTAAGCTTCTACTAATTAGTTTTCTCTCAGAGTAAAATCGAGGGTTACTATTCCATTCTTCAAAACAGATACATGTAAATTGCCCTAACGTTGTTGTTAATATGTGGTAGTGATTGATTGTGAGCAGTGGAATTTTTAAAACTCAGACATTAAGAATAAAAAAAAAAATCAATCCATGTTTTTCCCATTTCCCAAAAAAACAGATACTCTGTGGTTTTATTTGAACTGGGTGAAAAATGATAGGGTCCTGACTCAAGCTGCAGCTGTGGATCGACCAATTCGCTTTTCTAGTAAAAACAAATGTCACATGTATCCACTCATGGCTACCAATGGGTTGAAAAAAAGAGAAAAAGTGGAGTGGAGAGGCAATGTTTGAGAACTTACCAAGGTTTTAGTAGCACAGCAAAGTAAACAGGCTCTCCTTCTCCCTCTCACCTGTTATTCCCATAGATTTATCTTAAGTTGCAGGCGCAATAGTTCGGTGTGTAGAGATGCAATTAGAGTGATGGTGGCTGAGGGGGAGTAGAGCAACTAGTTTATCATGTTAGCCTAGTTAGATGAAAGCAGAAAGAGAAAGATGCTCATTAAACTCTTCCATCCCCTCTGCCCAACTTTACACTTCCCCACTTTGTCCCCAGATCCCCCTTGTTCTTCCGTCTTCACTGTGTCACAGTTTTGCGTCATGCTTGGCAAGAATAACATAAGCTGTTACACAAGACAGCTGAATAATTACATGATGCTCACTGCTAATTTCACCCACCAAATCTGAATCACAATGACCATAGAAGGTAGAGTCTGTCATCGATGCTGGGAGATCTTTGCTGGTTTTGGCGTTGGTTGAACCAAACTATCACTGACCAGTTGTGTCATTTGAGTTGTATAGTTGTTTTTACTGGGAGTTCAAAATATTTAAAAAAGGACAGTAAAACAAGTACATTTGCAGTCACAATTGCACAAGTGTTGTGCCCATCTTAATGTCCAAGTCCTTGGCATTTCTCTGACATTTGTTGGCATTTGTTGGCACATGTAAACTGCAGGATTTGAGATTTTGTCGAGGACTAAAGGAGACGCCTGATGGGCAAATGTCAACAGACTCCAGCCATCTGGTATTTACGGTGTCAACAATGAGACGAAAAACAACTTGGGAGCATATCACTACTGCTGTGTCTTGGTGGCTCATAGTCATAAACACTATATGTGAATAATCTGATTTTAGTTTATTAAAGTTTTTAAAATGGTTTACTTCAAATTTTTATGATTTAACTAAATTATTAATTAAATAACTATTGGCTTACCACACCTAATGTGATTTATTTGTCATATGATAAGCCATATTTTTTCACTCATTATTAAGAAGCTTCACATGCTATACTTTTTGTGGAAATAAGAATAAAACTAAGAAAAATCTAACATTTGGAGATTTCATCATAAGTGTATAAGCTTCACAGCAGATCTTGTTTCACAAAAAGTGAATGTTGAGCTGTTTAAGTTGCTTCAACTTTAGTTACATGCCTAAATAATTGCATTTTTATTTCCAAGTAAAGAAGTTGGAAATGACTGATTTTCTAGCTGTGGCATATTCAATGAAACTCATTATACGTAACTCTAGTGAAATCTTCAAAATTTTTCTCATTTTACAATCTTTATATTATTATTTTTACACCACTTATTAACTATTCCTACAAAACAGGATTAGGGCCACAGACCAAAAACAATGATTTTTTTTAACCTGAGTTATTCCTCAGAGATCTTAGATTAAAAAGACACCTCAGAAAAAAAAAGAAAATATATGCTTCCACAATCTTTATAAAGATGTGTTGTTGTGCATATCCCACACATTTTCAACTGGAAGATAATGAAGATGTGTGACACGTATGCAGTTAGCATTAGCTACCCATAATTTTAAATCTGTTTAGCAGTTTAGCATTAGCAGAACAAAGAATCCTGTTTAGCGGATTAAAGGTTAATTGTTGTAGAAAATATTTATTTAACAAGGCAGAAACACAGGTGATCCAAAAATGCAAAGTACTCCGTGAATGTGGTCGTCAGGATTTATTGCATATGCAGTATGCAAAGTGGCACAAAGTGGTACATGCAATGTGAACTGAGGCAGTCTCAACAAATTACATTTATACAGAATGTTATCAAAACAGACAATGAACACCTCTCTTGGGGCAGAGGAAAATATGATATTTAATAAAGTGTCCAGCAAGAATGATTACTTACCTTAATCGAAAACACTTATCTAAAAGAAAACGTGATAAACAGTTAAGTCATGGTGACATTTTACGTCAGAAAAAGGAGGTCACTGACTCTTAGCCTGAGAAGAATCAGAGATGTATAAATTATTTTTCGATCACATTAGTGAAGCTAACTTTTTGATTAGCTGTGTCCACCTTTGATTGTTTAACAGCAAATGGTGCTTAGTTATACTTGGCAAACAATTGCTTTTTGGGCAAAGACACAGACTAAAATTAGTACACATAAATCTGTAGCATAAATATGTATATAAATGACTAAATACATTTCTGAATGTTTCATTAGGTAAAAAGTTTTATTATATAAAAAGGTAAAATTACTGGCAGTTTTATCCATTTGTTAGTGCCTAATTTTGGAGGGAAACTGTTTAGGAAATATTATTTAACCAAGACAGAAATTATGGGATTCAAGAATAAAACGTACTCGGTGGAATGGTCGTCAGGATTTATTGCATATGCAAGACACACATCATGTCACACAGGGCAGTGGTACATAAAATCTGTGCTGAGGCAGTCTCGGTGGTTTACATTTATATAGAATGTTATCAAAACAGACAACGTATACCTTTCTTAGCACCGAGGAGAATATGATATGTTATAAAGTATCCAGCAAGAATGATCACTTCTAAAACATCTTGTCCGAATTGTAAAACATTCGTATGAAAGAAAACAGAGGATAAACAGTTAAGTCATGGTGATATTTAGGTTAGGGAAAAGAGGTCACTGACTCTTGGCCTGAGAAGAATGTGGGACCTAGGAAATAAGTTATTTTTCCTCAACAGAAACCCATGGTTTACCCATCTAATGACTCCACAGCTTAAGACTTTAAATATAGAATAAAATCCCATTCTGTGACCATTCTAAACCCTGTTGCAGGTCTGAAACTTGTTGGGAATATTTCTGCAGTTTGCGTGTTCTCCCTGTGTGTGTGCATGTGATTTTTATGGGTTATTTAGTTTCTTCCTGCAATTCAAGACTGTGTGCTAGGTTGATAGATTGATATGCCATCTTAGCCTAACTCTATGGTTTGGGGATGTGTTTCAGCTACAACTAGGTCATGTTTATGTCAGTATCTTAAAAATTACTGGGTTATAGTAATTTCAGTGTTTTATTTGGTTGATTAGCTATGATAATCATCTTTGATTTGGTTGAGTCCAAAAGTTAATCAGTTGTAAATGTTCAATGAATACTTTGTGAGAGTTTTAACAATATCTGTCCACTGGTTCAGGAGATATCTTCTAAAAGACAAAAAAGTGAACACAGATACAGGCATTTTTATTACATCACTGCCTTTTATGGTGGTAAAAAGTTAGTAAAAGGGTGTTTATATGCTTTTACAGAGTTACACAAACTGCTGATTTCATTCATAAAAAAACCCACATTACATAATATATTTTCAAATTAATGTCCAAACCAAGACCTGAACCTCAGCCCAAATGTTGCATCTGCAAGGTACTTCATATGCTCCCAGCTCTCTAAAATAAGATTGATAAAGTGGAAGTAAAATTCCTTTTTGATGAGACATCTAAACTCCAAACAGAGCTGTGGTCACAAAGAACATGGATAAAAGCTGCAGATCATTTTTCTTCTGGATATGTGGTAGAGAGCAAACACTTGAGTGGCTTCTTGCTATTGTGGCCGTAACTCTCTCCAGACCATTAAAAATAAAGCCCAAGTCCAGACAAACTTTGAACACACACACACCCATCCACATACACTAGTGTCACCGTCTCTCTGGTTAATGAAGTGTGACTGTTCTGACAGGAGGGACCTGCTCAGAATACTTACCAAGGAGCAGCATACACCCTTCATATTACCAAAGAAAACACAACACACGTCAGGCTTGCTTCAAATCAGTCTTTCTATCTGATGGCATCAGAGTGCATGTGTGTGCAAACCACAGGTCTGGATTTTCAGGCACCTATGGAAATGTTCTCCTACAAAACCACATCTGTTCCCCTGGTACAGCTCCCCTCCTTCCCTCTGATCTGTGTCCAGATGACATTCCTGCCTGGCTGGCCTCATCACAGTCCAATGATGAATGAGACAACATCATTTACATAATAAACTGGTAGAAGGAAATCAACATGAACTCAAGATGCCTTTTTGAACTCAATGAGAGACCTTTTTGTTTCTTTAGATAGGGGGATGGAAAAACTCATCTGTTGTACAATTGGTTTTAACTTGTTTGTGCTGGGCTGTTTGTTCTTATCAGGGGCATCAAGTTTAGATCAATAGGTGTTTGGGATAAAGACCTGTAAAAGCCTAAAATATTTTTCCATTAGCACAAATGGATGGCAATTACATCTACACTAACACATATTTCAGGACATGATCAAAGTTTAGAGCTGTCAGAATGGTAAAATGAAATTAAAGTAGAAAAAGGCAACAAAAAGAAAGCTTTGTTGTTATTGTTTGAGCAGAGGTTTATAGTAACTAAGTACTTTGTTTCAGTACTTAAGTAACTTTTTTGGGATGTAACATTTCATGTTCCATGTCCACAGCCTTTCACATCCTACCAGTCACAGTTCAAGTCATGCCTCCAAGTCCCAGCCACATTAATCACAGCTCATCTGATTCACCTGTTTCCACCAGTATGTAAGCTCCACAGCCACAGGCACTCGCTGCCAGATTATTGAATGGTTCACCCCAAGTAGATGTCCAGCACTCTTTCAAAGTTCAGGCCTGATCCTATGTTCATGACCCTTACGCCTGCCTCTCGATTGATCAACTTTGCCTGCCCCTTGTCTGCTACTGTCTCACTTTCTGACCACCGGCTCTCGACCTTGTTTCTGTCACCTAAACCTCGCCCCTTGGATCACGTTTTGGATTTGACCACAAATCTCAGACCACACAGTTTTGACCCCAGCCTGTCTCAAGGAATAAGGAACCAAACTTTAATCCACAAGACCACAGGATACATCCTCATTACTTGGACTGGTTGTGGCTTTCCCTCCATCTCCAGAAGGTTAATTGCCAAGCAAAGCACTACCTCCTTGATTTTTGGCTCCATTTCTCATTCTTGTTTGTTTTCCAGAGTGTGCTGCCCAGAGGTTCTGATTCTCATCCAGTCTTCACCATTTAAACAAAGTAAATACATCTTTACTGTGTTTGTATGCTCCGAATCCTTCCCACGCTCCTTGTCAGAATAACCTGGCCACTAATCATGGATTCTGAGCAGACTAATTGGCGAAACGGTGGGAAGGGCACTATTGCTAAGCTAGAACGAAGCGTTCTAGAAATGACGTAAATGATCCGCAACTTGTCACTTCCGCATAGCAACAGTGTGTCACAGCAAGATTCTTCCCCTCCAGCTGCTACTCGCGATCATGTTTCCCCTATTCATGAACTAAGACTCCCTCCTCCCGAGATGTTTAGTGGTGAGTCAAAGCAATGTCGGCCATTTGTAAACCATTGTGAAATTCACTTTCAGTTGCAACCGTCATCATTTCTATCTGAGAGGTCAAAGGGGGCCTATACCATTTCTCTGCTGTCTGGTAAGGCAAAATTGTGGGGGACAGCTAAATGGCAGCGGGATTCTTATTTTTGTTGTGTTTATAAGGACTTTGCTACTGAACTCATTAGAGTCTTTGACCCAGTCTTACCAGAACAAGAATCTGCACGCAAACTGTTTTCTATTAAACAGGACAAAAGAAAGGTCACCGATTATATTATTGATTTTCACACCATTGCTGCAGATAGTCATTGGAATGAACCTGCTCTAACCTCTGCTTTTTTTCATGAACTCAGTGACCAAATAAAAAACGAGCTAACCACCAGAGAATAGCCTGAGGACCTAAGAAGCCTTGAGGAATTGGCTACCAGGATCGACCTCCGTATGGTAGAACGTAATCACTAGAATTGAGGCAAGGCTGAAAACCCACCACCTTGGAGAGACAAAAATATCAGTACTACGTCTCCCGTGACCCATGAGTCAGTCCAGCCTGAAGAGCCTATGCAACTAGGAGTCACTCGAGTATCTCTTGAGAAACGAAGACGCAGGAGCCAAGGTAACCTTTGTTTCTATTGTGGTGGTAAAGGTCACATAGTCAAGCAATGTCCAGCAAAAGACCAGACTCAGTAGGATCTAGGAGAGTCCTGCTGAGTTATATCAATAGAGCAGAAATCTCCTCTATGCTCGCTCTACTGGCAGAACTCTTTGTTAATGACAAGAAACAGCTAATTCACAGGGAATAAAGAGTCCTACCCCAGTTAATGATCACAGAGTCACTGCCTTAGATGGCCTCATCTAACAGGTCAGTTTGGAGACAGTCTGTTCAACTTACCTTAGGGGGTAATCACCAGGAAACCCTTAAGTTTTACATCATTGAATCACCTCTGTTGCCCATCATCCTGGGTATTTCTTGGCTTAAGAAACACAACCCCCATATCGATTGGGCTAAAGGAGAGATCACAGGCTGGGCTAATGAGTGCTTGTTGTCATGTTTATCTAAGGCTATGGGACAACCTGTTTCCTCTGAGGTCATGAACAGTACCTACTCTGATTTTGGCCAAGGTTCCCTCTGTTTACCATTCAGGGCAGTTTGCAGGCAGGCATTATAAGACCCTCAGCATCACCAACCGGGGACTGGGGTTTTTTTTGTGGGGAAAAATGACGGCTCTCTCAGACTCTGCATCGACTACAGAGGTTTGAATAATATTACTATCAAGAACAAATATCCTTTACCACTCATGTCAACCACCTTTGATTTGATTTGATTCAGGGTGCTACTGTCTTTACTAAACTTGACTTCTGTAACGCCTACCACCTTGTTCGCATCAGAGAGAGAGACGAGTGGAAGACAGCATTCAACACCCCCACAGGCCACTACGAATATCTTGTTATGCCATTTGGTCTCACACTCCAACACTGGAGTCGGAGCTGTCCTTAACCAAGAATCGGAGGACGGTAAGGTTCATCCTTGTGCCTACTTTTCTAGAAGCCTCTCAGGTGCTGAACATATTTATGATGTCGGGGAACGAGAACAACTGGCTGTTAAGATGGCTCTGGAGGAATGGAGACACTGGCTGGAGGGAGCCAGGACTCTTTTTGTAATCTGGACGGACCACAAATTTTTATTTTATTTTTTTGCCACTTCAGTAGAAAACATAAGTAAATACATAAGTAAATATTAGTTTCTTCATCATTAGTGACATTTTTTCCCCAATAGAAGAAAAAATGTTAAAAAAGTGAAAGAAAAGATTGAAAGAGACACAAGAAGATATGTGAGATTTCCATACAGAAAGCACAAGACAACACAACAGATATCTGCCTCCACACCTGCAAAAGGGGACAAAAAAAACACAGCAGCAGCAACTTACATGTGCTTATAATTATACTCTCTGAAGAGTATACATACACATATACACCCATATATATATACTGTATATATATATACACATGTACCCATATCAACTATTCAATAGACTCTTGTATCGAACAATACAGATTTTAAAATTTAGTTTATCAGCTTGTCTTCTGAAGATGCTCTGTGTTGAAGGATCAGTGGATCTGTGTTCAACTACTCCACCTAGGCTGC
>JARVJO010000125.1:3288048-3308961 GCA_031762555.1 Cynodonichthys magdalenae | reverse complement strand
AGGGAAGTCTGGGTCTCTCTGCTTAGGCTGCTGCCCCCGCAACCCGACCCCGGATAAGCGGAAGAAAACGGACGGACTGACATTGGAGAAAAAATATATTTGTCAAGCGCAGAGAACGACTGATTATGTGTGTCAAGCTGGCGCAGCCATCTATTCTGGAAATATTAAATTTGCATACGAATTTAATAACATAATTACTGTAAACACAGAGAAACTCAGATGTTTGGTAGAACATAGATCTTTGTTTATTTAATTGTTGATGTGTAAAAATGAGTCTCTGCGTTTCAGTGGAGAGTTTTAATGACGCCTCATGATGTTGGAGATTTAAATTTTAGAATCATATGGATGAGGCTGTTCCATTGGGCATGACTTGACTCAGGGTGGACAGGGAGGAGGTGTGATGGTGTGGGGGTGCTTTGCTGCTGACACTGTAGGGGATTTATTCAAAATTGAAGGCATACTGAACCAGCATGGCTACCACAGCATCTTGCAGCGGCATGCTATTCCATCCAGTTTGCATTTAGTTGGACCATCATTTATTTTTTAACAGGACAATGACCCCAAACACACCAGGCTGTGTAAGGGCTATTTGACCAAGAAGGAGAGTGATGGGGTGCTGTGCCAGATGACCTGTGATAAGCATCTCTGGGAACTCCTTCAAGACTGTTGGAAGACCATTTCAGGTGACTACATCTTGAAGCTCATCAAGAGAATGCCAACATTGTGTGAAGCAGTAATCAAAGCAAAAGGTGGCTACTTTGAAGAACCTAGAATATAAGACATATTTTCAGATACTTTTTGTTAAGTATATAATTCCACGTGTTAATTCATAGTTTTGATGCCTTCAGTGTAAATCTAGATTTTTCATAGTCATGAAAATAAAGAAAACTCTTTGAATGAGAAGGTGTGTCCAAACTTTTGCTCTGTACTGTATGTCTGCATGTAATTCTAATGTTATGTTGACTTTGGCCTTTTGATGTAAAATATGAATTCTTAATCCTATTGTGAATAAATGAATTATGAACATTACAATTATAATAGTAATGTTGGCTGAACATTTTTCCAATGTCAGATACACATTACTACAGTTTAAATGAAGCACCACTCAGCCTGCTGCAATCCTCAACTGATTATTCTTAATCCAGAAATAAACACATCAGTACTGTTTCTATTACCTGAATTTAAAGACATCAAAACCAAGAACTGTTTGGGGTGACATACAGAAATATATTAGATGCTTATTACATTATTCCTTCCATAGAAAAAACTTTTCAGCTGACTTAATTTTTTGATATAAAACTCATTCAGCTACTTGTAAATTCAATCTATGAATTCTGCTTCAGAGGCCAAATGTTTACAGGACTGTCAAATTATTCGTAACTTCTCATTTTAACACAGCTATCAATCATAACCTTGATATTATATGACATAAATGATTATATTCATTTCTTCTTTCTTTTTTTTCTTTCTATCCATAAAAAAATGTTTGAAACATAAGTCAGAAATATTAGATGTGTTTGTTTTTTTTCAAGCATACACCAAGCTGATCGTCACCTTTCAGTACCTGTGGTCAGAAGCATCATATGTAACAGAACCACAAATATTTCAGGCTGCACAATATATTAATTGATTATTTTATTCACAAAAATATCAGAATTAATGCCAAATAAAACCTTCTCAAAAATGCATCATTGTTGTCATTTATTTCTTTAATGAAAATATTAATTCACTGTGCAATGTGACACTGTTTCTGTCTTCTAATGTTTAACCTGATGAAACAACACTTGGAGCCAGGTTTGTCCAATAAAATAAAACACACACATAGGCAGGTAAATGCCTCCTTTAGTTTATGTCATTCCTTTTGTAAACCTTCAATTGTGTTGAAGAATAGTGTTTTTATGCTTCTGTGTGTGTTGAGAACAAGGAACAAACACAGAATTAAGACTTGAATGTTAATGTAAGAACTGAAGCCATACAAATATCCAACCACTAAGCTAAATAGCCTCAGTCGTGGAACCCCCAAGCAGGAAATGGTTTTCAGTTTGAACAATTTCTTCGAGACCTGACCCCGCCCACATTCACTGCATCACTTGGGGCACCCTCCCTGCTTCAGGGTCATGTCTTCAGATATTCTTCCTCTTCAGCTAATGTTTAATTCCAGCTCTGATATGTGTTGTAATTGTTTTCAGGCATGCAAACGTATATGTACGTCCTTCTCTGGTTGACCATATCGTCTAGCCATCCAAACCAATCTGTACATAAAATCATCATTTTAATCACAAAAATCAATAGTTTATAAAATATATCAGTATTAACCTAAGAAAAACTACAGAATGTGTGATGCATTTATAAATCAGTAAGTAAACAAACCCCAATAAATTTTTTCATTGTCCTTGCATTTGTGGTTGTTGCTCTCCTGCTCATCCCCAGCAGATAGAAATTTTGCCACAGCAGAGTCAACGATGATGTCCAATCCATCCTGCTTCATCTTTTCCGCCATCCTCTCCTACAGTGCTGCTCATACCTCCTCTGCACATCCCTCCTTCCATAGGCTGGTGTGTGAGAAGAGATGGAGGTCCCAGTCAAATGACTGTCATCACCTGTTTACATATAACAAAATGTAATATTTTCACTAAATATCAAAGAATTGATTAATTGTGATTAACATCAGTGATTTTATCTGCATTAACATGTAATCACCTGTCAGCAACAAATCATTTGATAACTTAATCATCTGTTTGCATGGACAGAAAAAAACAGATAAAAAGTCAAATCAGGGCAGGTATTGTATCAGTTAATTGAGGTTATTGAAATTTTTTTAACGTCCTTTATGTTAAATAAATTTAAAACTGAAGTTTTGAAAAAATTTTTGTAAAACTTAAAAAATAGATTAGATTTTTCCATATGTTTGTTTACCTGCAAAATGATGGAAAATCCGTGTAAATTATGGACAATATCCGTACAACTTGACGTGTATGATGAAGGCTAACACTAACAGCATATCACACCATCTGCATGAAAGTATTGCATGTAAACAGCATAAATATCACGTTATCACGTAATAATGTCATGTTTATACAATATAATTATCACTTTTATACAATATAATATGATGTTCATACAATATTGTACAAATGTGATAGTGTTCAGAAGTTTATTTTCACCCATGACATCAATACACTTCTGTAAAAACTGAATGAAACATAAAAAAAATTGAAATAACTGAAAGATGAGTCTTCCAGAGATTTGAGACTGGGACAGAGAATCACCCTGAACTTAAGTTCAGCCTAATTAGAAATTTGTTGCATGATTTAAGTGTAGCTGTATTAAAGTGGCACACATACACCTTGAAGAAACTTGAGCAGATTGATCATGAAGAATGGACCAGTTCCGCTGGTTTGATGTGAAAAGCTTATAGACAGGATACCTCATTGGTTTCTTTTAAATTTCAGATTATAAGACAAACAAGGAGACAGCATGATGTAGACTGCTGTAAATTTTGTAAATAAATATTGGCCAAGACTTTTCTTTCAACTTGCATAACTATCTTAAACATGAAACTGACAAACTTTCCACTTGAAATGTAAACTGTAACACAATTAAGTAATGATACGTACCACTCCAGAGCAGAGGTGGGTAGGAACGCGTTACATTTACTCAAGTAGCTTTTAGGGAAAATTGTACTTGTTAGAGTAATTTTATAGTGAACGACTTGTACTTTTACTTGAGTAAATTTCTCCCTACACACTCCGTTTGCGCATGCCGGCGGAGGGTTGGCCATATTAAGTCCCATCTGTTATGTATTTTGGTCATTTTGAGCCACCGTAGTTAGGACGTATGTACGTAAGTGAGCGCGGTCGTGGTTGTTAAATAAAAACTAAACAAAAGGACCAGGCTGTTCTGGTGTGTTACTGCCGAGGTTAAATAAAAGAAATTGAAGTTCCCAGATGATTCATCATTTATAGTTACACATGACAGAAGATGTAACACCATCTGAAACCAATTACATACGAGGGCGAGTGGCTTATAAGGCCCTCCACAGCGAGTCAGCATCCAATGCAGACTTCAGCAGCACGTGCAACACCAAATAAAGGTCAGCATGGAGGATGGGACAAATAAATATAAGTTCCACATATGTTTTGCACACATATTTACTAAGTAAACACTTCACTGACAAATATAATTTCACATAGGCTATATAAATCATGTTCAATTCAATTCAAACTTTATTAAAGACATACAAACCTGTTCCATATTTAGGAAAAGAAGAAAAAAATTAAGAAAAAGCAAACAAAAAATGATTAAAAATGTTAAAAATGCAATTGTTTTCACAAGTTATCGCAGTGTATTTGTTACAAATCCAGCCCAATTAAATATTTCCTTGGGTCTATTAAAAAACGTCTTCTAGACAATCTTACTGCGTTCATTCTCCAGCTTTCAGTTGCTGCCAGAGCTTGGACTGTTACCATGGTAACGACAGCTTCCTGTTCCGGTAGTGTGAGGAGAGGCCGTCTCAATAGCAGAGGGTGTATAATTAGACCTTCAGAGCAATCAAGGGGACTCAGTTCAGCTGCGAGGGTGCTTCACAAGAGTAGGGCGAGGGAGTAGCCCTGATTGGGAAAGGCCCTCTCTTTGTTTACCCTCCTCGCAGGCGCTCTATGCAGAAAGTTATAAGTGACCCCGAGTTTTGTTTCCTAGCGGAGAGTAAATAATATTGAAGAATAATTTCTGGAACAGAGGTGTCAAAAGTATTCACATTCATTACTCAAGTAAAAGTATAGATACTAAGGTTTAAAAATACTTTTTTAAAAGTAGAAGTTTCGACTCAAGCTTTTTACTCAAGTAAAAGTATAAAAGTACTTGTTGTAAAACTACTTAAAGTATAAAAGTAAAAATAATGGGAAAAAACTATTAAGGACCAAAACTTAGGCCACACCACAGGGATCTATAGTGAACAACCATCTCCCAAAAAAGCCTTGTTCTCAAGACCATAATGACTACAATGTTATGTTGAAATATTGACCAGGTCATCAATGAGGGTAAAATAAAGGCTTATATAATGTTAAAATATTTGGGCCTGCCCCCTGAGGTTAGAAACCACTGGTCTAGTCTAGTGCATTGTTAACAGGCTTTTTTCCTGAATAAGTGGATCAATCCTGAATATTTAAAATCTGTGTGGAAAGTTCATACGTTGTAATTTTAAAATTTAATGTCACAACAATGTGATTATTCACTGGTCAAAGCTGAATGATTTTGACTTTATATGATGTTATATTCAAAAGTTTGATATTTTTAAAATATAGCATATGTAGCCCTGTTGTTATTAATGTTTGTGCAGACAGGAGATGGTGATTTCCTGGGTTCAACTGCGTCTATTTATGTGAGAGTGGCCAGGGCTGGCCCTAGACATTTGGGGGTTCTAATCAGAATATGTATCGGGGTCCCAACTTTCTCATAAGTAGACAGTAAGAGATACACAAAACCAAATGCTGTATGTAATTATAAACCTTGTGCATAAAATTTTACCTGTAGGAACATAGTGTAACGTAGTTTACTGCTGACTAAACGCTGTATGAGTGTGTGGATGGGTAAATGAGGACACAGATTGGGTAGTTAAGTGCTTTGAGTAGGATGGTTGGTTAGAAATGTGTAAATACAGTTCATGTAACATATATTGATCTGAATACAAGCATTAAAGTAAATTATTTGCAGTTCTAGCCATATTTAATGTTTTACTCAGTGTAGAGATACATCTCTTCTACAGCAAAATTATTTGCAAATATCCAAATATGCAAATCAGGTGATGACGTATTTTGCGGCTTTTAGGACAGCCAATAAAAACTTTCCTTACTGAGGGGTCAGTGGCTCAAAATCTCACTTCAAGCTCAGATCAAGCTTTGATAGCTCTGATAGTTTTTGTGTGTGTGTGTGTATACTTTTTTCTACTACAGAGTGAGGACCATGGTAGAAATAAAGTTTTGAAAAAAGCCAAGTTGTTTATTGCTGAATTATTTTGGCTATAATTGCCTTAGTTTTTTTTTTTATTTTATTTATAACGATGTAAAAGATAGGTGGTTTATTTCTAAATCCTTTTGGCTCAAATTGCCTTTGTGCTTTTATTTGTAACATCAAGTTATATTGTTTCCTTTTAAATCAATTTGCACGTTATAATTTAATAACACGAGATGGTACTCGACAGTTACTCACTACTCACAGTACTTGAGTAGTTTAAAGTCAAAGTACATTTTTACTTTTACTCAAGTAAATTTTTGAACGGCTACTCACTACTTTTACTTGAGTAAAATTTTGTTCAAGTAACAGTACTTTTATTTGAATAAAATTTTTGAGTACTCTACCCACCTCTGGTCCCGAGTATAAGTAAGAGTACTTGGTATTAGACAAATGTGAAACAATGCTACCTTGCAGGATATATTCAATTAGTATAAATAATTATTTTCCTGTATGTTTTAACCTTTTTGGACTCTTAGCAGATATTTTTTAACATGGTTAGTTAACGTGATGCTGTTGTGGAAGATTTGTTACTGTGCAAACAGACTTCCTCATCAGGCACAAAGTTGTAGCAACAAGAGAAAGTTTTTTTTCTTTAAGAACTGAGATCAGTCATGGTGATAAATTGGGGTTTCAGCTCAAAGTGGCTTGTGTGAACAAATATTATTTGTCAGCTACGCATACAGCTCATTCCTGGGCACAAAGTGCTAAATTGTGAGGACTTGATTCCACTCCACAACTTAATGAATATTAAAGGCATCATTATATCTTATTATTAATTCATTGTGCATTCATTCCTTCAGGTGCACTTTACCAAGAGTCTTGTCCTGTTTGCGGTGCTCATGGAATGCTCAGACAGCCCAACACTTCAAACCCCTACAGGATCAATATGTTTCACTGGCCGCTCTATTAAGAACATAAACTAATCAGTCCAAATAAATTCTACTGACACAGGCAGCAAAAAGTAATACCCTCACTTGGTCTCATTGTTTCCTCCTCATTGGCTCACATGTAGTGGGGTTTTTTAGGTCATGTGTGCGTTTCTCTGTCTTCATGCTTTCGCTCCACGAGTGTGTGCAAACAGTGCGTGGTGAATAATATCTGCTGCCACATGCAGCCACTATAGCTGCAGCAAATGCTATGAAAAAGAAATTGGTCCTCCTCATTGATTCTATCCTGTCTGCACTCAGATCAATGATAGTACTGAAATAAAAATCAAGTCAACTGAGCAACTCTCTCCGTTTTTATGTGCAGGCATGTGCAGGGTTTTCGACTATCAGAAAAACAAAAATGCAGAAGTGGAACAGCACAGCGCGGTGACTACCTGCTTCGCCTCGGGTTGTTTTACTTTCCAAACCAGCTGTGGGTAAACAGTGTGAGCAGGAGAGATACAGACAGCCCGAGGAAACAGTTTCCTCTAGTGGCCACCAGCGTTCAGTAAAGTGCCAGAGCTTTCCTCCAGGGCTCAGGCTCAACACATAGCTTTATTGTCTTCCTCTTTAAAATTAGCTTCATTTGTTGTCTGAAAATTGTTACTGTTCCTGGCAAAACAAATCTCTGAGGAACTTGATGTGGGTCTTCTGTGCAGATAGGGGTCCTTTTCTGCATACTGTATAGTTTTACTCAACAATCACCCAGTTGGACATTTATATGTAATAATTGAGAAAAATAAAGACAAAAAGTACAAAAAAAAGAAAAAATTATGAAGTTTTAGTATAGCTCATGTCATAAAAGAAAACTTGTTGAATGAACAATAAAATGAAGGGGTACAGGCAGGGTCTGAGAGAGGCGTGGCCAGGTTCTGAAGAAGGTGTGAGGCTTTCCTTGAATCGGGGCTGATTTGCTGATGACGATGCACGAGACTGCATTAAACGCAATTCAGTCCAGCGCTGTGGTATTTGTATGGCTTCTTGCACTTACATTTTGTTCAATATAACATTGGTGAGTTTCTTATCTGGTTCTGACACGAAATTCAGTTAAACGAATACCTATATTCTTTTCACTTCTAATAAAAAGTTTGTGGAAGATTGTAGAAATATTGCATTGTTCAAAAATGGCATGTCTGAATAATAGCAGGACCCACTGGATTTCTTCTCAAAACATTATTCTCATTTGACTTCAGTCCGTTTCATACAACAGTACCGCAAGGCAGGCATCACCATAAGGTCTTGAGCTAAAACCCAAACAAAGCAGCCCAGCAGGCTGACTCTAACAGAGAAACAGCAAAACTCTAACCCCTTCTATAATGATGAATTGACCTTATAATGTATTTCTCTTCCTGGTCACACCCCTGGAAGGGTTAACTTTTACGTCAGACGTCAGAACGTAACTCATTTTTGTTTAGGCTGAAGACACACAGGATAAGACACACACCAACCCATTCTCTCTTTTAAACTTATGGCTGCAATGATCAGAAATATAAAAATGCAAGACTGGATCTAACATGCAGTTGATCAATTACAAAATTTCCTTTAATGATGATGTAACTTTGGGCTATAATCTTTGTTGTTTTTGACATTCTTTATATTTATGCAAGTATTATCTATCTATCTAACAGTCACTATGGGTTTCCACAAAGAACTCAACATCAATGGCTCTCATGGAAATACTGGAAGAGATAACTGCTGTTGATCAAAAACAGTATTGTGTTAGCGGCCACAACATTCTTTTTAAAAAGTTCTGGCATTATTGAAATTTTATGATTTAGTTGATTATAATATCTTACAGGTTATGAATAAGGCTTCTGAAGAAAATCATACCTTTAAACATCCAGTCAAAATCTGTCAAGAGAAAGTTGCTATAACCTTAAAGAATTGGGGATTTGTTTAACCTGCAATTTTGAATCAGTTTAAGAGAAAAAAGTACTTCAATTCAAGGAATACAACTAAGGAAAAATCTTGAGATTAACGATAGCTGGAAAAAGTTTGTAAATATAAGAGAATGATAAAGGTTAGTATGTTGAAAATCTGTGATATATAATAAGTGTGTCGGATGTCTTTGTTGTGGGAAAGACCAATATTGATTTTTGTTTGAATTAATTTTTTTTTTGTAAACAACTTTATTTTTTTCTGCTTCCTTTCATTTCATTTGTGATTTATTTTGTTTTTGTTGTAAATAGATTTTCTTTTTATGTTTTAGTAAATAAATAAATAATTTCAATAAATAAAACAGTGTACTCTGGAGGGATGTTCTGATGAAAACTACTATGGATAATTGTGGGAGATTGATAGCATGAGCCTGGACAAGTTCACATTTATGCTTTTACTGTTTCTATTTATGTCTGTAATTTGCTGACAGACCATGTCATTGTGATACAGAGGAAAAAAAACAGCACTGCAGAGAAAAAAAAATAGAAATGTGAACATAGGACAGCCTCAATGAGGAATTACAGTGCAGTCTTCCAACACCTTCTGACATTTCTGTTTGTTGGCCCACAAAGTCTCATCCACATCACAACAAATACCTTCTTTTGCGAGGCAGCGTGGAAAGAATCATTTAGTGTCCCTGTCTCTTCAGGTATCTGCTGGGATGTCATCCCACCCTGAATCCAGCCAGAAGGGTCATCTGTGTGTGTGATTGGAGATTTTAGAAAAAATCTTTAATGGGTTTAAGGAATGGAGAGTAGGGTGAGAGGAACTCCCTCTGCCTCCTGTTGTGGGTCACAAATCATTGCCTGATGGAGTGATGGAAACTGACACTGCCCCAATTTTCACGTTGTTTAGCAAGTCATCTCCAGTCTGACCCCTCACCTGTTCAGGGATGAGATGTTCTGTATTGTATGTATAGAAGTCAGCATATACCCAGGAGCAATTTACCAATTCAGGACAGATTTAGAGTAATAGTCTAATGGAGTCAAATGTATAGAAATGTGACATATGAGAACTTGTTCAACCATTTTGCATGTAAAAACTTAAGCCATAAGCTAATGTCTAAACGTTGTGAGGGGTGAGATTATTGCACAGAGACACACTTAATGTATTTTATCAACATGACAGAAGCAACTGATAATGTAGGAAACATCAGAGAACTGGACAGAATCATTTGCATGGATTATGTACAAATCCATTTGCAACTTGCTCAAAAAATGAGAAACTGTTGTTTTGATGTGCACAAACGACTCATTGATGTGAAAATTCAACACATAGTTTTGAGAATTTCAGTCCTGATCTGAAAAATGTACCAAAACAAATGAGAAAAACTGCAATGGAACTCAGAAAGTCTATAACTCTCTGAAACTGACTACCTTTTGTAGTTGACTGGATTGAAGATGGCCCCCACATCTACAGCTGTAGATTATCTGCTGTGTTTGGGATCATTGTTGCTGCATCATGAACCAGTTTGGTTCACCCTTCAGCTGTCAAACAGAGGGGCTCATATCTCTATCCTTTGGTCCACAGAGGAGTTCATGGTCAATGACAGGTTCTGTGGCTGCAAAACAAGCTAAAAAAATAGGCCCCTTACCATCAAACTTGACAGATGGTATGAGGTGTTTGTGCTGATGTGCTGCCAAACATGGTGATGTAACATTGTGGCCACACTTCTCTTCTTTGATCTCACCTGTCCAAAGGACTTGTTTCAATTCAATTCAAAAATATGTTATTGATCCCAGAGGAAAGTTAGATATATCTGTAGTTTGTTAGAATAAAATTTTACAAACTTAAAATTGCTCCTTTGTTTATTTGTTTATTTTTTTTATTTTTTTTAGAGCAAATAGATGTTTTTCCCTGCAACTCTTCCAAACAAGCCAAACTTGTTTTTCTAACTGCCCTGCATTTTAATCTGTAACCTTCTAACCAAAGCCTGGAGAGTCTGAGATTATGTTTTTTTGTCATTGCTTTGATCAATGCACAGTCTGACCTCAGGGTGAATTTGTTTGGAAACCATCTTTTGTTTCCTGTTACAAAAGGATAGACTTCAAATTGTTAAATATGATCTTTAATTCTTTTTTATGGGCAAAAACAGCTGCTTCTCAAAGATTGTTGCTGATGTCTTACCAACTTGGCATTGTGTCAGCCACAGAGCAGCAGACTGACAACACTCCTGCTTCAAGAGAGTTGCTCATATTGATGAAGATCAGTTATTCAATTTGATTGATCAGCAGCACCTGCTGATGCTTACATTCTGTGAACGCAGCTGGTATGAACTTAGTTTTTCACTCAGCTTTTCCATTTTGGCTTATTTTTGTTTAACAAATAATGGCATCATGACATGGCAAAATATGTTGCGTGTGGTTTAACCCTTGCAGTTAGATTAGATAATATTAGAATATGGTACAGAACATTTTATGTCTCGGTGCAATAAACTCCAAGTGTGACTACTTTTTTTCCTCCTCGAAACTTCCCCGTAATAAATCTCTGCGCCAATCACGGGGCAGCACTCCCTGGATGCCGTCACTCCCTCACTTCCCATTGGCTCACGACTGACATTAAGATTCCAGCTGTTTCAGCCTCGCTCCCACCCTCCTCAAGGAAACTCAAACTGACATCAAGCTCCAATCAGCGGGGAGGGGCCACCGGATCGCCGCCGCGCTGTGATTGGCGCAGAGGGGGCCGCGCAGAAAAAGGGAGGGGGCAAGAAGTTTTAGGATCCCCTCCTCCACCTTCTCCCCTCCTCTCTCACCCTCCACCCCCCATCCAGCTGTATGTGGAGGTTCGACTGATGGACGGAACCTGGCGGATGCAGTCTTGAAGGCGAGACCAGGGCTGGAGCGCACCGGCGCTTTTCCTGAGCAACAATAGAAAAGGAAGAAGAGCAGGAGGGGGACCGCGGGGGTTGACGCCTGCTCGTGCGCAACGACGGAGATGCGCTGCAGCATCTTCATGAATTTTTAACTCTAACAATAAGTCCGAAGGAAGATCTGCGGCTATGGAGGCAGCGAAAAGTGGCGGATTTCTTCCTAGGATGAGGAGAGGCAGCGAGGACTAGAGCGGGAAGCGCTTCTGTTTCTTGCCTTTTTAAGCTTTTGTCCATCTGCTCTGAACCGGAGAGGAGGGATTTACCGAGAAGTTTGTCCGCAGCGTGCTCATTCTGCGCTGAGCGCAAATCTCTCATTTTCGTTTTTTTTATTATTTCCTAAGAGATGACAATAAAGTGTTTCTGAGGCCCCTGAAGAGGCTCCTCGAATCCCGGAGACAGGAGAGGGGGGGCCCGGGCGCACCGCGAAGACGCAGCAGCGCACCACCTGGAAACTATACAGTCCGCACCAGCTGAAGGAAGGAGAGGGTCTCCACTTTTCTCCCCGCTTCTCCTTTTTATTTTGTTTTTGTCTAACAAATCATTTTTATTTATTTTCATTCTCTTTTCTGGCTGCTGTGGTCTTTAGCTCCGACAAAACCTGATCATGCGGTGACTGAGCGCGCTTTGGACACATCTACCAAGTCCATTACAGGTAGGAAATCGACCAGAACTTGTTGTTATTATTATTATTATTATTATTATTATTAATAATATTATTATTAGAAATGTTGTCTATTAACCCCTTCAACAGTAATCTCATCAGTGAAGTTTAGAACCAAAAAGGCTGCGGGCATTCCTTCTGCGTTTTGTTTCTGCCAAAAGGAATGTAGTCCAGCTTGGTGTTTTTTTTTTCTTTTGAGCCTCATTAGGAAACATTTTATCTCTCTGCGCAGATGAGTCTTTATTAATTCAGTGTATTTCCTTAAACCGCATTCATCTGGAATAATGTTTTCCAAACTATGTTTATGCGAGCATTTATTGTAATATGAGTGCGCATATTTTCCAGAAATAACCGCATCACCACCTCCCTGTTTTTTAGTCTCCACATAATTAGATTTAATTCTTTTTATGTGCGGCATTTTTTTCTTTTACAAGACTAAAAGTTTATTTTATTTATTATTTTACTTGAACTCAACAGTTTTAAGGGTTTTCCACCATTTGATCGCCTGTCGCCGTGCAGGAGCTGAGTGATGGCCGAGGATAGGGGAATAAATCTCTCCGGGGCCCCCGACCGGGGCTCGGAGGGTCGCTCCTCTTTGCCGAGGACTTTCATCCGGCTCAACGACCTGTCCGGGCTGGGGGCGGGAGGCGCGGGGGAGCTGGTGATGATGGAGTCCCCTGCGCCCGACGGGATCTCTGCGGCTGGGGACGAGGGTTCAACGCACGGCGGGGAGAGCCTGCCCTACCCGACGTTGGCCCCCGTTGTCTTCTTCTACATGAAACAAACCACGAGGCCGCGCAGCTGGTGTCTGAAAATGGTCTGCAACCCATATCCTTTTATTTATGCATATAGTGAGCCCATGCGATGAGAGTCTGCTCATGCGCTCATGTTGACTTCCTCCCACCTGCTACAGGTAAGAAACTTCCTACTTGGCTGTGCGGCTTTTCCAGGTGACCTCAGGGGTGGTGATGAAGGGGACATCCCTGTTGTTGGATTCTTTGTAATGACTCTCGTTTACAAAAATATGACTCAGGTGTTGGGTGCTTTGTGCTTCTATGCTCAGTGCTCAGTATTGTTCCGATTGTTTATAAGGAGACAAAGGAGTCTGTGTTATAATTAGCTCAGATTCAGACCTGGGCTGTGTGTTTATTGAGTCTGGGGGGTTAGTACCAGCAGAGCAGTGCAGTCTATTGGAGGCCGATTGAATCGTTCCTGCTGCTGAGGTGCATTATTGATTCATAAGTGTTAGAACCTTCACTAATGCAGAGAGCAAGAAAGAAGGCAATGATAACGCTTTGTTCGGACGATTTCAGACAGCAATGGGAACACACCTCAATTACCTATGCTTCTCTCATGTCTACCTGCACTCCATGCCTTCTCTGTCCCATCAATCCATCCATCACTCCATCTAATCCTCTCTGCCTCATCAGCTGCATTACACCCTATCACCTCTTTGCCTCTCCTTGTTTGTCACAGCTTTAATTGAGATGCAGTCAGGCTGTTCTTCTCAAACTCCTTCTGGAATATTGGCAGCAGTTACTGATGGTCACACTCTGTTACACGTTCACTCCCTATCTTCTTTTCTTTTGTATTTCTTTACTTTTTATTTCCCTTTTGTGCTCTAGCTCAGAGTCCCAGTGATCGCAGCTGATTTCCATGTTTGTAAATGTCAAATGTTTAAAGGTCCTTCATGGGGGCCTGGTGGCTCCACGGGGAGCAAAGAGGCAATCTATGATACTTTTATCTGAGTCTGGAATGATCAAGCATTTACTTTTGAGGTGTGAAGCTCACACAGAGGCATTTGTGTCAAAACAATTCATTACTTTGAATACAGTATCTTTAACACATCTGATTTTTGTTTTACATCATGAGAAATACAGTTTTTAACTGAAAAACAACTGAGAGAGCGATACGGTCAGGCAGGACTCCCCATGGATTAATGTCTTTGAAGACAATATTGTGATCCGTAGGGAGAGTATAGAGGAGGTGGAAGAGTGTCTGGAGAGGTGGAGGTTGCTTTAAAGAGAAAAGGAATGAAAATAAATTAAATAGTGTGACAGGTGTTGAGGATGGATGGATTTCAGTGCCTGAGGGCCCAGAGGTGGCAAATGAACTAAAGTAACATACTCAAGTACAGTTACTCAGTTGAAATTTTACTTAAGTACAAGTAAAAGTACCTGTGTAGAAATCTACTCAAATAAAAGTAAATCATTAAAAATTTACTTTAAGTAAAAGTTTTTTGGTTACTTTTTCACAGCAGGAGGAGGTCTTTCAAGTATGATGCACTGTGGAGACAAAGTTTTTTTTTAAATGAGCTCTTATTTACAGTTTATTATCAATCTATTTATGCTTTTTCTTTTACCCTCTTCTACTTTATGAGTCACAAGGAACTAGTACCTATCTCCAGCAGCCATGAACAGCTCTCCAGTCCATCACATGGACATAGAGACAAACAAGACAAACAGCTATTCACCCTCTCACTCACACCTTGTGACAGTTTAGAGTTACCAAATAACCAAACATGCATGTTTTTGATCTGTGTGAGTAAATTGGAGTCTCCAGAGAAAACCCATGTGTGCCTTGCTCCAGATTAAGATTAAAGTTTATTCTTGTAGCTCACACACTTAAGATGACATAAACCTTATGTTCAATCAGTGGATCACCAGACAACTGGACTACAAAGTGAAGGCAACAGAACTATGGCAGGCCATTTTAATTTAAAAAATGGCTTTGTCTGAGTATGTGTAATTATGTTCTAGATATTTGAAGTTGAGTTTTGATTAGGGACAACTACATTTTGATCATCCTGAATGTCAGAAGAACAATTCAAGATATCTTAAAAGGAACTTTGACTAATCAAAATGCCTTTCAAGAAATCTAAAATGACACAACCTGATTTATCATTTGAAGGGTCAAACATCTGTAATTACAATTCAGTATATCATAAATGTAATTAGGACCAGTCAAAGTTATATTTTCAAATATCTGAATTAATGACTTCTGAATAACAAATTAAGGTAAGGCTAGTGGCTTAGTAAGGCTAAAATGCCTTCAAAATTTTCTGCCAAAATGCTACGTTTCTCCTAACCAGATGCCAGAGCCACCTCA
The DNA here is from genome assembly GCA_031762555.1 of Cynodonichthys magdalenae. Lineage (NCBI taxonomy): Eukaryota > Metazoa > Chordata > Actinopteri > Cyprinodontiformes > Rivulidae > Cynodonichthys > Cynodonichthys magdalenae. The sequence goes on along the minus strand of JARVJO010000125.1, from coordinate 3,293,447 downwards.
AGTGACTCCTCTCGATGTGGAGGAGCAGCAGTTCTACTCTGAGTCCCTCCCAGATGACCGAGCTTCTGACCCTATCTCTAATGGAGGGTCCAGACACCCTACAGAGGAAACTCATTTTGGCCGCTTGTATTCGCGATCTCGTTCTTTCGGTCACTACTCAAAGTTCGGGATCATAGATAAGGGTTAGAACAGTGGACCGGTAAATTGAGAGCTTCACCATGACAGATTGGTCCAGCGCCCACATCACTGCAGACACAGCACTGATCCGCCTATCAATCTCCTGCTCCATTCTTCCCTCATTCGTGAACAAGACCCAGAGATACTAAAACTCCTCCTCTTGGGGTCGGACCTCCTCCCCAACCCGGAGGAGGCACTCTACCCTTTTCTGGATCAAGACCATGGTTTTGGAGGCACTGATCCTCATTCAGGCTGCTTCACACTTGGCTGCAAACCGTTTCAGTGAGTAACAGATTATGTTCATAACTTTTATGGACAGAATTTCTAGACGCAGTCAAGGTGTTGAGGGGATCCATTTTGGTGACCTTAGGCTCGTATCTGCTTTTTGCAGATGATGTGGTCCTATTGGCTTCATCAGATCATGATCTCCAGCTATAACTGTAGCGGTTCAAAGTTATGTTTGAGTAAAAACCAAATGCATTCATTTTAATAAACATCAGAAATATAAATTAATCTAAACCACTGGACCAGTTCATCAGTCTAACATTTATACAGCTGCTGATTCAATGTGAATGTTAATAAAACATTCATGTTCAAATTTTAATGGCTGATTATTGTTTCCCCACATAGAAAAAAAGCATAGAAATAATAATCAGCTGATATATCTGTGGATCTACTGTCTGACAGAGCTGAACAACTTGTTACTAGTTTTCACTAAGTCTTTATTAAATGCCTTGTTTTACATACAGAACAATGATACAGTATATTTTAAACTCACCTGGTGAGACTGTGCAGGTAGAGAACCAACAGCAACTTGAAGCGATAGTCTTATAAACGTGTCCAGGAGGTCATATCATTATTTTAAATGATGTGTAGGTTTAGCTAACTGCTAGCTAACAGCTGATCAGTCGAAACATGTCCGCTAAGCTTCACTTTACTCAGGCAGGAGTGGTGGGTCGAGTGGGCAGTATTTAAATACAATCTCTATGGGTTTATTTAACAGGAAAACACACTTCTATTTGGATCACACACCGCCTAACTGGTGAGGAACAAAGCCAGCTGCTACAAGTGACTATGTTTTTTTTCTCCTCCTGATTTTTATTCACATGAATTTATTTAATGTTCAGAACTTTTTACTCAGTAATGGATGAGATTTCAGATGGAAGGCTCTGAAGTCTCACGCATTGACTGTGAGACACGCATTTCAGGACATGAGACTTTGCATTTCTCATGCTAAAACACACACAAATTCACACACACACTTTTTGAAAATGAATGAATGTGGATTTCAATGTTTTTCTCTGTAAAAGGACATACCTGTTCAGATGAACTGCTCACTTTGCCTAAAAATATCCATCTCATTTTGTGTTTTTATTCCTGCATTGAGAGTCCTGCACACGTGCACGCTGTAGTCAGAGCGATCACTTCTGTCAATTACCCGTCCGCACTGTGCGTTGTTATAAAACGCTGCAGCAGCGCGAGACGATACAACCCAGCTCAGATTGATCCTTTCCACTTGTTGTGCACAAATTATTTTTTTTATCATAGTTTTAAAAAACTCTGTTCTCACGAGGATACGCTGTGCGTACAGCACATCACCTGAAAACAGCTGGATCAGTCGTCAGAGTGATGATAAATAAAGGGATAACCCGGCTATTTTTAAAGCAGGTTTGCAGGTCAAAATTTATAACAAAGACCTCACATGATGTTAGTATTTGGAGTAAGTTGTTTTTTAAATAGGGGCATGTTTTTCTTCTTCTTTTTGCTTCTTTTTCATTCAATAATTGATTTACTTTAAGTTTTTTTTTATCTTTTTGTTGTTTTGAGTAAATAAATAAATACTCTCAGCTACTTCTACCAGCAACCCCGTCTGCAAATGACTCTTCTCTTCTATTCCCATGGAATTTAGGGGTTAAAATGACAGAAAATTATTTTTAAAACAGCATGAGTTTTATGAGGGGGACCGTGTAATGTTTTTTTTCCCTATTAAGGGGTCCCCAGACCCAAAATGTTTGCGAACCCCTTCCACTTGACCTATATAATACAGCAGCATAGTTTGTGTTACAAGCCTTTATTTATATCACTTTGTGGGTCAGAAGCTAAAAGTTGAGAAATCATCGAAATAGAGAGGTGAAGACAAGAGAGCAGGCAGGGCAAAAAAGGAATGAAGATGTGTGTCAGGGGTGATGTGTAACAGAAAGAGAGCTGTGAAGGTTTACGAGATGGTAGTGAGAGCTGATATGATGTTTGGTTTGGAAATGGTGGCACTGGCACAAAGACAATAGGAGCAGTTGAAGATGTTATGATTTTTACTGGGTTTGACCAAAACAGACAGGATTAAGTATATCAGAGGGATAGCTTAGGTGGAGACAAAGTCAGAGAGGCAAGACTGCCATGATTTGATCATGGTCAGAAGAAAGACAGTGAACATATTGGACAAATTATGATGAACATGGGGCTGCCAGGGAGGAGGAAAAGAGGACGGTTCATGGACGTAGTGAAGGAGAATCTGGAGAGCGTTGGTGAGATTGAGGGGAGTAGAAAGTAATATGGAGGCAGTCCATCCATTGTAGGAAAAGGAAGCAGTCAAAAGATGAACTAGTTCAAAATTAATGTTTAATAATATTTTTGTTTTGAAATTATCCAAAACTTGAAAGGAAAAATAAGCAGGTCCTACTTATTTTTCCTTTTGAATTTTTTACCTGGATTACTGAGATGCATCAGGACGATCCAAAACTTGCTTTGTCCCTTGGAAAATTCCCCCAGTTTGCTACAATAAAAAAGCTATGAACAGGGAATTCCCTCCCAACACCTTATCAGTTGTGATCAGAACTTTACTTGATGAAAGACAGATGAATGCTTTGTGGTCCAGTCCTGCTGTATTAAAGCAGCCATGTAGAAAAAAACCCTATTACACATACATGTCACTGCATCATTATTGGCTGAAATCAGATTATTTTTATAAATCATTTCTTGGCTGCAGGTTTGCTGCGAGTCAGTTGAGATGCATCTGTTTTTTGTCCTGTTTTATGTTGCAGTATGGATTTCACTGTGTTGGAAGGACTGTGGGATAATCAAGAATTCAGTTTCATATTTTCTGAGTGTGAATACAGGTGTCCTCTGAGCTGACACTCTCTCCTCCAGTTGGCCCTTTAATGTGTATCTACGCTGATTTAGAAAAAGGTCACTGATTCTGCAACGCCTTGTAACTTTGATCGATGTTTGTCTCTTTGCACTGCGGTGTGCAAGTGTGTTTGTGCACTGATGCTTTGGGTACCGGAGAGCAGAGACATGCAGCCTTAGTTATATTTTTACCTCTTCCTCCACTTGATCCGTGGCCCTCCTCTGCCTCTGCCTCTCCACATCGTGTCTCTGTGTGCTCACTCGCTTCGAGAATTAATCCTGCAGTAGTCGCTAGCCCTCCTGCTATAAATACATCCACAGCACACCAGTAGCAGCAGCTTCTGATGCACAGAGACAGCTTCCTGTGTCTGAAGCTGCAGAGCCACAACACAGGAAAACCCGACTGATCTCTAGGCCAGTCTTTTCTAAACAGGCAAATCCTCGGTAAGCCCTCGGCTTTGGCTGGTTTTCAGCCATTCTGAGGAGTCTGAAGTAATTAGAACCCAAATACTCGTTGAGGTATTTAGGGTCTAATTGAACCCCTGTGGGGTCCACGCTCTGAGTGATGTTTTGCCCAACACGCTGCCTGCGTGAAATTCTCTCTCCCAGTTTTGCTAATGATTCCTGCAAAATCTGTGCATGATAAAAAAGTGAGGGCCTTTTTATGTGAGTGTGAGTGAGGTTGTGTAACCACCTCACACACACTTCCACAGGACTCCCGTAGGTGTCTCCTCACTGACGTGGAACTGAATGTCGTGCCAAGACGAAGGAGGAGGAGGGGAGTTTGGGACAAATCCAGCGCTCTGTATCCTTTGCTCGCACTGATTTGAGCAGAGGATTACACAGCATACAACAGTGAGGGAGGACACCTGGCCAGCTCAGGTGTTTGTCATCATTTTTAAATCATGCTCAAGGGACTCAGCAATTTCAGCAAAATATGTTACTGATTTGTGTTTTCTCTTCTTTCTGTTTCACACAATTGCTTTTGTATGCCAGCAAAAGGCACATTAGCTTCTCCGATGCACCTGTCGAGTAATGACGGCTTTCTGCATCTTCCTATTTCTTCCCTCCCTTGTTTTCTCTTCCCACTTTTTTATTTTATCAAACTCCTTTTTCTTTTTTTCTAACTCTCCTGGAGTGGAAAGTGAAACACTGGTTGTACAGCCAGTAGGGGTGTGGGTGCCATCTTCTTCAGCCTCCAAAACCAGTGAAGGAAGAAGAACAACAAAAAAGGGAGAAAATAAAGTAAAAGCAGAAGCTCCGTTGGAGAGCCAAGTGGGATTTCAGATAGCATTTTTAAGAGGTGAGAAAGTAGAATTTCACTCGCCAAAAACTTTACTTTCAGACGTTCCCCCCGCCACCCCTTGCTGCTACACCTCGTCCCTCTCTCAGTTCCTCAGGGAGCTCAGACATTTCTAAACTCACACAGTTTGATCTTCATCTTAAATTCTGTCAAAACTTTTTTTACATCACAGGTGTAAAAGTATCTTATGTCTGTATTAAAGGCTGTAAGCTGTGGGTAAACTTTCCACACTTTGGCTTTCAGGTGAACTTTATGGAAAATGGAAAAAGTTTATTTACAGTGATATCATATCATGAAAGTAGGACATTTAAGTAGAAGGATGCACTGGTGATTTCTTCATCTCAAACAATGTATTTAAACAAAAGTTAACAATGGTGGGTACACCACAACAAAAAATATCAACATCTCAATAACTCGTCATGTGCCTTTGAGCATCAGTTACAGCTTAACAACAACGTCTCATGCTGTTCAAAAGTCGACTTATTGTCTGCTGAGGCATGGCATCCCACTCTTCTTGAAGGGCAGCCCTCAGGTCATTGAGGTTTTGGGGTGCAGAGTTTCAAGCCTCTACAAGACGACTTAGCTGATCTCACAGGTTTTCAGTGGGATTCAGGTCTGGAGAAAGTGCAGGCCATTCCATTTGAGGTACATCAGTCTCCAACAGCTGTTCCCTGATGATGCGACCTCGATGAGCTGGAGCATTGTTGTCCATGAAGATAAAATCAGGCCTGTGTTGTTCATGTAGGGGCACAATCACTAGATTAATGATGTTATTCAGGTAGTATGGGCTTGTCAC
>JARVJO010000125.1:3276602-3287468 GCA_031762555.1 Cynodonichthys magdalenae | reverse complement strand
TCTGATTGGTTGACGCTCAGCGTCGAGCTGCAAAAGTTCAGATTTCCCAACTCCAGCGTTCGACGCTCGAACGCTCGAACGCTGAAACGCGCCGCTCAAAACGCTCTAGACGTGCCGCAGCACTCCCCGGCGCTGCTTGACGCCCGTCCACTTAGACTTTCTATGTAAACTTGACGCTCTTGACGCTCAAAACGCGTTTGGTGTGAACGCACCATAATAGGTCTAGTGCCTCAACACGCACAAGGGCATGCATGCATGTGAGGATATGTGGGAAAAACGTAATTGTGGTTATGGTGTTCATTAATGTTGACAATGAAATAAAGAACAGCCTGATACTTTGATGGTTGACATGGAGCTGGGGAATGCAACAAAATGTTTAAATGCAAAAGCAGAGGTGCAGAGTGGTAAAATAAAACAAACAACAAACCAAAAAAAAAACACTAGCAAAGTACTATTGTTAAGTATAAAATGAAAACACAAAGGCTGTGAACAGATCCATGATACTATTTAGTACTTGTGTGCAGATTTAAATCTAGATGTGCAATTATATTAAAATGTAACCAATAAATTTAACATGTACCCAAACTCAACTTTATAACAGCAAGTGTTTAGAAAAAAAGCACACATGTCAAACATGAGGTTGAGTTGGCAGTACCCATAAAAATAAATATGTCGTAGAAATTATGTACAAGATGGAAGTTGATAACTGATTTGTCAATGAATGCATTTTAAAAATCAGCTCAGAAAAAAAAATACCATCTATAGATCTAAAATCCTATTTATCAGGTTGTAGTTCGGTTCTGATAGAGTACAACATTATAAAGTTGTTCAATTGTGAAAATGTCTGTGTAAAACAATTAACATTTTCTCAGGATTTATTTCCTGTTTTGTTGTCCCTTGAAAGCAAAACTTTCCCTGAAAACCTTGAAAATTGTGCAGCCGAAGAAATGAGATGCCAAAAGCAGTTCATCTTAACGTTTGTCATAATTTCTCTACTCCTTGATTAGAAATGTCTTATTCATCCAAATAAAATTAAAATTCAGCTCATTAAAGCATTTTGGACCACTAACAGCAAGCCAAAAGCAAATCACCCAGTCCAAGTATGATGCCTCCGGAACTGGCTCCAGCACAATCATCCCGGTCCAGGGGCCTGATGCAGAAACTCTCTGTACTTTCATGAATAAAAAGTATGTATGCACAAAGACGGAATTTGCATTTTTCACCAAATTTATAAAGCATGTATATGGATGATTCTCTTTTCCAATTCTAATTATAATTGCTCAGTTGTTTGCATATAAAACGCTGTTTGAACCCGAATTAAATAGACCCAACAATAAAAGCAAAGAAAAAGCACAAAATCTCTGAATGTAGAAATGACATGTAATTGAACAGGGAAAAAAAGTAGTTTTTTCTTATTAATGAACAGAACAAGAACTTCCGGATGGTGAAAAGAAGGACCCTGTAGAGGTAATCTGAGGCAACTCAACAGCATCCTGACACATAACCATTAAGCCCTGCTACACTTATTGCTTGTACACAAAATTCTAAAATAGTGATGTAAAGTATAAAAAATAATAAACAAATGAACTGCCACTCTTTTAAAGTGAAATCATTTGTTTTTTGTAACATTTTTTTCCTCTCATCTCCTCCTAAAGAGGACAATTTTGAGGCCAAACCGGCCTAAATCAACAGCCAAAACCTGACTAAATTGGGCCAAAACATAGGCCATGAGAGGTCTGTGAGCTGTGCCAACACTGGTTAACTGGCTCATCTGGCTTGTTGACCTTCTGGCTGTTCTACAAGAAATACTAACAGAGGCTGATATTGTTATTAAAGATGAACATAATGCATTTTTTTTTTCAAAATTTCAAAAATTTTCCCCCTTATTTATTTTGAAACCAAAATCAAATCAAAATAAAAAATTCTGAATTCTGCAAGGAAGTTTTGGTCTGAGGAAATGCACCATTATGTTTACTAGCTAACTAAAGCAGTCTTTGCATTGTTTGATGCTGTAGTAAAAAATATAACCTTTGTTTATTAAAGATATGGTTGGTTATGTGAAAGAAAACAAAAAATAAAAACTGCTTTCTATGAGCTGCTGGTCTTAGTGGTAGAGAAAAAAAATCAAGCTTTTAAAGCAAAACAATATTGTGAAAGAAAATAAAATGCTTTACTACTAACAATTACCTATTGTGTAACTTTCATATTTCAGATAAAATAGCTCTCTGATTTGTAAGATAGTGATTGGTTGAGTCTTACTGGTAGTTTAAAAAAATACAATTTGGAATTACAGTATTACTTTGCTTGCAAGGAGTCATTTTTACAATCTTGTTTGTATTGTGTAGACAGAACTCAGTCAGGGATAAATGGTTTAACAAAATAAGAAAAATTGTCAGACACAGGTGTGGGACTAAAATGAGTGAAAAGCAAACAATTTAAAAAGAAAAGCATGGAAAATTGTTGCTCAGTACTACAAAAGATTACAAGGAAGTCCCCCTCTTCTGTATCAAATTATTAAAGAATGTGGGATGGTTGAAGACTTTTACACAGCACTGTACATTTGTAACTTAAATGTAGGAGAAACTCTACAACTGAGAGCACTGCAGTTTTGTGCTATTATTGGCTTGAAAACTGTCAAATTTATTGATATTTGTTTTATTGTTAATTTTTTAGACTGAAGTTGGTCTCTGAAAAAACAATAAAAAACAATAAAATAAAACAAAAACAATAAAAAAAAACAAGAACAATAAAATTTTCATGAAGTTGATATTCGAGAAGGATGACAAACAAAATGTCTGACAACTGTCTTTGACCTCCCTGTGGTATTTATTGAACCATCAGATAGCATTAGTATGAACCACACTGACTCACCAAGTATAGATCCTTTTAAGAAGAAACTTAAAATGCAGCATAAGAACTTACATAACTGAAAAATAAAGAACTCTAATGAGAAGAGTTTAAAACGTTCAGTGCTGTAGCTGGTATGTAGGCGTGTTCGTGTGGGTACAGAGCTTTTGTTGTTGTGGCTGAAAATCTTTGTTCCATTCAGAACCTAATGCCTAATTTGGCAGAGATAAAAGGCAGGACATTTAAAACTATTCTTATCCAAATATGAGATGCAATAGTCATCAGAATACTTATGTGCAAGCTGCGATTTAGTAGATCCTGCAAAATAAAATAAAAAACTCTGTTATCATTCAACGTTGTGATTGATGAAGATCAGTGTAAACTCGTACCTGTACTCCCTTCTTAGCTGCCTGCATTTGAAAGAGTAAAACTGTCCATATCTGGTCAAAATCGTTTCCTATTTATATTTACACAATGATATTTGTAAGAAATAAGCGTCTTTAGAAATTGTTTACTTTTTGTTTTGTTTTTTGCTAGTGTAATACTGAAATGATAATTCCACTGAGAGTAGTATAACTTAAGGGAGTACTAGGAAACCCAAGGGTTGGGATACCGGAATAGTCTGAGTACCTGAGCTGCATTATATCAGCCACCCTTTTATACTCAATTAACTTTAGCTACACGTGGGTGATTATATAGCTTACAACTCTGTCAGTGCTGGGCGAAGCATTTTATAAGTGCAATGTTAGGAAAACATATAGCCCTGCTTACAGTATAAGCTATTGCTGAACTGAAAGCTCACAACTGTTGTCTTTCTTTACACTTAGTGAGGCAGAAATATTGGACAAATAAAAAAAATCTGTAATTTTCCCTGTAAATTTCCCTAGTTTCAGAAGTTTGCATATGTGGAAAAGTCACAGCTAGGTAACCTTAGAGTAACCACATTACTGTTGTAACAACACAAGACTTTTAGTTTGAAGAGAAAGGAAGTAATGAGTCCTGACGTCATCTTGATGCTGCTGCCTGAGTAATGCTTTGCATATTATTGTGTTGCACTGTAGTTTACCCAGTAGACGCACACCCATAAGTCTCAGCTACTACTGTTATTAGTTCAAAACATCACAAACACCATTCGTGCATCACACCAATAACATGGCTACAAAAAGAATTAGCCAGCCTAGCAGTGAACAAGAAACACAAGCTGTACCATTTGCATAGTGCAGCATGAGACCGTGTAATGTTATTGCTGGGTCACAGCTAGGCTCATTTTATTAGTGAGATGTGTAATATCCTGTGACATTTCAAAGTTGCTGCATTTAATCCAAGGAATTTATGAGCGTGACCAGTAAGTCTGAAGCTACAGGGTGATCACACTGCGTGTTATAGTAACAGACACACAAAAGGGTTCTGTTGTGGTGATTTTCCTACAGTCACACATCTCATAACATCATTGAAGCACAAGTCAAAAAAGCAAAGGTGAACATGGTATAAATGAACATGGTTTGGGATTTGTTCATGTTGTACAGAAATAACCACTTATGGCATGAAAAGCTTCTTCACCATGATAATGTTAATACTAAAAGGGTTTGCTGGCAAATACAACAACCCTGTTTTAAAGTAGTCAGTTTCTTTTAATTGGCTTAGGTTTGACTGAGCAATTTATTTATCTTGTGGAGTATTGACAGTCAACACAGATTCATCGGGGTCCAACGTAATTTGAAGTAGATAATGGATCATTTAGTATAAAGTGTAGAACCAAATCCAAGCACTCATTTCTTGAAAACATTGATAGATCAACTCCTGACAAACTATGTGTACAAAAAGTTAGCGATTTACTCACACTGAAAGTGCCAATTACTGATGAGTAAGATAAGTGATAATCAGAAAGAGATGGCAAGAGCAGAGAGAGACAGTGAAAGGAAGTGAGTCTGAGGTGTGAGTAGACAACTCAGTGTGAAGTCTGTTCCTAATGAGGATCTTTGTTCAAGTTGTTAAGCACAAAGAATACCCTTTATTGAGGTCTGACTACTACTCAGTTCTCTATTGCAGATTGCTATGACACCAACCAAAGTACCGTCTGGTTAATAAAGCTATTGCTTTTCTTTGCTATGCACCTTGTGTTTCACTACTAATGGGCTCCTCTTTATGGAAAGCTCACAGATCGTATAAAAAGAAAAGCCCTAAATGTATTTACTTTATTGAGTCTGTGTAGAAAACCGTAATGCTCTTTTATATTATGGGTTCCATCATTGTTGCATTGACTTTTAGCCAATAAACCAGCAACGTGACGCTAACAGAGCCTACAGTTCAGAAGAGAGAAAGAGCTGCAGTTGAATCTTCTTTGTCCTGAATCATGCATAATTTAGCAAACTGCACCTTTTTGTTTAATCCATATCATTTTATGGATTTGTAAAAAATAGGTCTTTTGTAGCACAAACAGAAATGTTCTTCTGGTTTGAACACAAGTCCCATTAGAGAAGCTAAAAACAATAAAGATGACTTTATAGCTTGATTTGAAACTTGATGAGTTCATTTGTCTGTGAAAAAGAACACAGTGCTCTTATAACCCAAGTCAAATGAACATGTTCAGCACTTTTCAGATGTTATTATGCTGGCAAGAAAATCTATAACAAAATGTTACGGTGCTGCAAACATTTATTAGAAAGGAACTAAATATTATATAATGACTGGAAAGTGTGCCTCTGTGATGTCTGTCTGTCAGATGTTTGCGTTTCGTGGAAAACCATATGATCCTAACGTAAATATCAGAGCCGATCTGAAGCTTTTTGAACTGTCTGTGAAACTCTGTTTACTGAAGCTGTGGTTTGGGCTTTCTCTGGAAGAACTATCAAGTGCTCTCCAGTTACCTAAAGAACCTGGTATCTTTGAGTAACCGGATTACTTAATGCATATGAACTCATTGCGTGTCTGCATGTCTGGCCTGAAAGCTGACTGTGTGTGTGTGTGTGCTGGTAGCAAAGGACTGTCTGAAAACATTGGGTTAGATGCCAACCACATTGGTTCAGAGGCAAACCACAACCTTCACATGGTTGTCTTTAACTAATACACACCTGATACATATATGTGTGTGTGTGTGTGCAAGACTGATTATGATAAAGCTAGATGTTTCTTCATTATTTAAAAGGAATAGGAGGCTTGGTCTTTTTGTCTTTAGCTTTAGATTTGCTTGCTTGGAATTTAATTGAATTTCATTTAATTTCTCTTTTGTTAAACATGTTTTGTAATAATATTGGTGACATAATTACAGATGTCCTGTAAAAGCTTCCACAATGAAGGCAAATAAAAGGAGAAACTGAAAAAGTAAGGGTTACAAATAAATACTACTGAGGATCATTATGCCACCAGCTTAATTAGCAACATGTTAGAAAGGCTGAACCTTTCAAAAGTCAAGATGTACAGAGGTGAACTAGACCACAAAACACTGAGCCCAAAATCTGTGAAACAATTCCTGGGTAACACTCCTCAGTAGTAAAATGGAAAGACTTTGAATATCTCACCATCTACATTTCAGTATATCGCTAAAAGGTTTCAAGAATTTGGAAATAAATCTCTGTGCACAGAATTGATTATTAGGTATGTGCAGGAGCGATTCTAGGATCTGACATCTGGGTGTGTTTTTGCTTTCAGCAGGGATCGGCCCAGCACAAGGCAAAATTTTCGTTGGCGTAATTTTCTAAATCTCACTGGTTATTTACATACATTCACATATGAAATAAAATAGTTTTATCCAATTAAAACAGTTAATGAATTTAAAACAGAATGTCAGAAGCTTAGTCAGAGCATTTTGCACAATTCGTAGGATAAATAAAACAACTTAAAATCAGTGTATTATCAAGGTAGAACACTGAAAAATAGTCTTTAACCTGAAATTGATCTAAAAATCAATCTTAGAAATTGTATTTCACTTATTTTTTTATCTGAGCGTAGCTGTGGGCCTTTTCTTTTAAACAAAGAAAGTATGTCCATCTATGGAAAAGTAGACATTATGAGTCAGGGTGTGATGAAATGTTAACCATTTGTATACTCCAGCAACAAACTGACATATTAGGGACGACTGTAGCTTAAACCCACAGTCAGTTACATGAAAAGCAAAATCCCTCCAAAAAAATGTTTTCTTCTAACATAATGTTTTCTTCATCTTTTACTCTTATTTTAATCTTCTCACAAACAGTCCATACAGCTAACTTCATGTTCCTTCTCTCAGTGAAACTCTTAGCTGAGCAGCTGCAGGAGGCCGTATCTATGGCTCATCTGTGGTGCATTCAAGACCAGGGAAAACTCAAACTTTTGAGCGTCAACCACATGGGATACATGTTACTGCATGACTGGCAGAGGTGTGCTCTCCATTAGTGCTACTAGTTCCAAATTTATTCCCTATTTTGGTGAATCTAAGTTTGAGAACAAAATTGTGATAGTTTTTTATTATTCTAAATTCAGGTTTTGGTTGTGCTTGAGCACCTGCTGATGTTATTTGTTTTTGCTCACTGCTCACAGTGACAGTATCTCTCCTGTCATTGTATTTGTTTGAGAAGCATATCAAGTTTGTGTTTGTCTCAAGAGAGCAAATTTGTCCATCTTTTGTTTGTGCAGTAAAAACAATTACGGTAGATAATTACGGCAGCTTCAGAGAACAGCTTGTCTCAGTGAAGATGGATGGAAAACACGACGACTCTGTCAATGTCATCCTCACTTCATTAGGCATGGCGGTTTGCTCTTTGTAATTTGTCTGTTGACTGGCCAGTTGCTTCAGTTCCAGGGTTTCCAACTTTTGTGTGGGTCTTGGAGTGAAATTTAATGGTGATAGTGGGGTACCAAAAAAAGCTGTTGTAGTTAATTGATGCACTAATTAGTTGGTTTGATAAAAATAGCATTGATGGAAGAATGGAACAATGTTGTGTGACTGGCCTTCAATTCAAATATTCTTCATCTGTATTTGTTTTTTTTTTCAAGTCAACATACAATACAGATACAATGTATACACTGATTAGAACAGTTATAAACATAATCTGCAAAAATGAGCATGGCAGCTGTTCATAATGTTAAAGCATTCTTAAGCCTTTCAAAATGGGAAAAACAGGTTTAGGTGTTTTTTTTATGATTGCATTTTAATGACATATTGTATGTGTGTAGAAATAAGCCCATTTATATTATTTTTTTCTTAATCATTCTTGTACTGGGCGACTCTGTGAGACAGCTGAAAATGGATACAAGACTTTGTTAAGGAAGCAGCAGAAAACAAGATGCAAAACTAAAAATGTGGAAAACATTTTTCTTTTCAAACGCTTGAGATAAGCAGCACAGACTCCATGTGTGTAAATGGAAAGCAACATACAGATCAGTGGATGTAAGTGTGAAAAAGCATCTCTTATCAGCTCATAGAGCTGCTTTGTCTCTAGAGTAGCTGCGTCTGAATTTGTAGACCTTTTCTGCTTGAACCTTTTTTTTAAAATCAGAAATGGTAGTAACAGGTTGAATAGTTGTCCTCCGGGTGTCAGCTGTATTTTACACCACACAGAGCTGGTATCCTGGTGAGCAGCCGGTCTGATAAAAGTGCACATTTTAGGTTGTGTTACTGGCTAAGGACTTAGGTGGTGATGATACAAACCAGACCTGAGCGCTGGACTTATCTCTCCACACCGGACATTAACACACTCACACACACTTCTGTAGAGACAAATGTGTTCAGGGACAACTCAGCCAGCTGTTATATCAGCCAACTTCAAATCACAAATAGTATCAATACCTCACACACGTCTTTATAATCACTTTCTGCCCTTTTTTGCTTCCTGCTTCACCTTTCTCCTCCTCCTATGAGCTTGTTATCTCTGTCTTGATCCCTCTCCAGCAAATCATTAGAACCCTAATCTGGATTTTCCTGCAGCAGATCTTTAATCATCTAACACAGTGGTCCTTAATCTTGGTCCTTGAGGAGCACTATCCTGCAAGTTTTAGTTGTTTTCTTGCTCTTCACTAGTTTTTCACATTTTGCAGAAGCCTGTTAATCACTCATCCATTCAAATTAGGTGTGTTGAAGCAGAGAAACGTCTAAAATATGTAGGATAGTGGCCCTTGGGGACCAGGGTTGAGGACCACTCATCTAGAACTTCACCTTTACAACCATAAATCTACCCACTTAATTCAGATATACCATTAAAAAACACGTTTTTTCCAACATTGCTTGATTCTGATTGACTTCATATGTACAGTATGTCCTGTGTTAAAGCTTTAATGTCTTGTTTCAAAACATCGCATTAAATAAAGACACTGTAGAACAGGGCTTTTCAGTATCCGACCCGTGGGTCACATCCAGCCCGCGGCTGACTTCCATCTGGCCAAGCATATGATACAAAACAAATATCAAAATCAAATGAAATGTTTAAAATCTTGGATGTGAGGTTAAAGTCTAAAATGCAAAAAAGATTGATGTATTTTTTGAATTACAGGTGAAAATGACTAATGAAATAAGCTATTTTTTCACAAAACCAGTTAATTTCATGTTTGGAAAATATTAAACTGAACATTCTTAACATCACTTCCCAGCTGGTTTTACATCTAAAATCTTTGTTTAGCATATTCTGTATCCAGATGTTGGGAAACATAGCAGCTGCAAATATCGGCTAATGATAAATAAACATTTTGTAATTGATCAACTGAATGTTTGATGCAGTTTTATATTTTACACTTTCTGATCATTGCATCAGTAAGTTTAAAACAGACAGAGTTGGTGTATGTTATCAATGTACTTTCCGTCTATAAACAAAAATGAGTTACGTTCTACGTCTGACCTAAAAGGTACCACCTTCAGGGGTGTAACCAGGAAGAGACTGAAGAGGTTATAATGTGGAAGTTTTTAGAAGTTGGGGGAGTTTTGCAGAGTCTCTGTTCAGATCCAGTCTGGACAGACTGGGCTGCTTTGTTTGAGTTATCTCAAGATCTTAAGCTGGGGCCTGTGCTGTGCTGTGTACTGCTGTACCTGATAAGAGTCAGAGACGAGAATAAAGTTTTTGAGAGTAAATCCAGTGGATTGCTGCATTTATTCGGGCATACCATTTTGAATATCTCATTTTTTTTTCTACAAGCATAAAAATATATATATATTTTTAAACATAAAGTCTAAAATGATCAGAGCTTAAAATGTAAGTAATCGTAAATTGGTACATTTTGATTGAATATTTACATTTCGTGCAGTTTGTGTTTTTGTCGAGGTAACAACTGAGGCAGTGTACATGTGCATTTGTGTGTTCATCTATGTCCTTGTCTGTGTCAAACTGTAATTACTTGGCTTCACTTCAGTGCTTTTTTACTGAGATACATTTTGCACAGACTGGGAAACTGACATGACAATAAACTCTTACACACAAACACACCTGCACACACAAATGCATTCACTTTCTAAGGCCTAATGTCTGAGGGCTGCTGGTGTCAGAAGCACAAGAATCTGAACACAGCGTTTTAGATAATTCTAGTACACGGCATTGTACAACTTTGCTGGGATCAGCTGAAGAGGGAATGGGATCAAGTCCTATGAGGTTAGAGTTTACTTGATTTAAAACAGCTACAAGGGCCTCTGAAACAGGTGTAATCTGTTAAACTAGATGGTTAAAAATGAAGTAGTTTGAGACATTTTCTCCTAACTGTAGTAGTAGTCAGCTAGTTCATAATGGAAAACAAAATTCATTGACCCCCACAAAGTAATTCCTACTCATACACAATGCTCTGCTCCTCATAACAATCACACCCATGAAGTTCTGTCCAATTACACAATACAAACTGCATAGGTCTAAGACAGAGTTCTGACTGGGATTCATTCTTATGTCTTGCTTAGTTGTGTGTTATGGAAATTGTGTAACTTCTGACATCTCACACTGACATTTCAAGACATTTTCATAACACACAACTAAGCAAGACATAAGAATGAAAGTATACACTCACCGGTCACTTTATTAGGTACACCTTGCTAGTACCGGGTTGGACCCCCTTTTGCCTTCAGAACTGCCT
>JARVJO010000125.1:3256566-3276502 GCA_031762555.1 Cynodonichthys magdalenae | reverse complement strand
GAATGTTTGATGCAGTTTTGTATTTTATACTTTCTGATCATTGCAGCAGTAAGTTTAAAACAGAGTTGTTCTCTGTGGTATCAATGTGTTCCTTCTGTCTGTATAAACAAAATTCAGCTATGTTCTACATCTGACGTAAAAGGTACCACCTTCAGGGGTGTAACCAGGAAGAAACTGAAGTGGTTATAAGGTTATGTTTTTTAGTAGTGGAAGGAGTTCTTGTAGAGTCTGTGCAGATCCAGTCTGGACAGACTGGGATGTTTGGTTTTGGCTGAAGGTCATTGAAGCTTGGGGCCTGTGTGTGTACTGCTAAATTTATTGGAGTCAAAGACAAGAATAAAGCCTTTGAGAGAAATCCAGTGGATTTCTGCAATTATTCAGACATACCTTTTTGGATTATCGCAATTTTTCTACAATACCATGAAGATTTCCAAGCTTCTCCATGCTCAAACTGAAAAAAGCCCCAGCAAAATACTGTAGTTCACAAAAGAACTGCTTTATTTACCTTACTCTGCTAAAAATGTACAGACTCTTATCTGACAAACAGTTGGATGGATTGTTTTTACATTGAGCCGTGCATCCTGTTATACTATTTTTTTATTTAAAGCATTTGATTACCATCAATTCTTCATTTTTGCTTAATTTTATTTTTCCTCTTTCTCTACACTCCTATCCATGGTTTCCCCTACCGTCTTTCTGGTATGCTACCTTCACTTGTGAGCCAGGGTTGCTATGGTGACAAGAGTTTTTTTATATACACTGGAAGCATCCTCCAAGATTTTCTCATCTGTCTTTGTTGCTTTTTTTTTCTTCTGTCTTGTGTTTCTGAACTCTGAAGTGGAACTCTGAGGTTTTGTGATGGACAGCTATAACTTGCTTTCTTTGGCCTAAATATTTTCAACATGTCACTTTCATGTCCATTCATTTATTTTGGTCCACATCTTTGTCTTTTCCCTCTCTTTTTTTTTTTTTAGTTTCATCATTTTCCTCCCGTTTCCTGTTTTTTTCTCTCCTGTTTGTCGATCTCTGCTCATTCTACCTGACACTGACTCTTCCTCTGCAGCCATCATTTAAAGACAATGTGCAGTAGAGAAATTTTCAGAGTCACAGAAACGATGTTGCAGCCTTTTCGGATCTGTCAGGGCTTTTTGTGGTGTGCAGCTTGCACTCTCACTGGGAGGCAGAGAGGAGCAGTGAGGGGAGAAGAGAAAAATGCAATTTAGGAGAGTGAAAAACATTAAGGAAGAGAAAGAAACCTCATCTGGGTAAAAACAACCAAACAACATGTTGGAAACCAGATTTGACAAAGAGAAGCTGAAATGAGTTGAAGTGAGCTGAGTCATGAAAGATAAGATTAAGAGGGAGCTTGGTTGTTCCCTTGTGGTTGATTCTGTTGCTGGCAGCAGCACTATTAATTTTACGGATAGGCGACATAAAAAAAATCACAATCACAGGGCAAGAATGCAGAAAGCAATAAAATAAATCGTAAACATTTTGGTCGAGGATACAAAAAAATGTTAGAACTTTCAATCTAATAGCTGACTGCATGTATAGAGTTTAACGATGGTAAATTTACTATTTTGAATACTTTTACATAATTCGTAAGTCTTCATAAGCAAAAGCTGCTCTTCATTTAGGAGTTTTTTTAGGCAATGTGCCTATAAACTCATTAATTGGTTGCTACATTGTCTTTGTGTGATTTGTTCCTGCTTTCTGCAGATATGACTCCTATTAAATGGCTTCGCATATAAAGTAATATCATACAGAAAGACCAGCAGCACAGTTACAGTTTTTCATTAAAACAAGTTAGAAATTTCTGAGGCTGAAAAGGACATAAAGGTAAAGAGACTGAAAGGCTAAAATATATGGAACACTGAAGTGTTCATCATGGAATAAATAAATGAAACATTATGAAACAAGTATATATATGAATAAATAATAGATAATAGATAAATAAAATGTGACAATGTAACTCAACACATATTTCTAAGTTCATTATTATAAACATTGTAAATCTTAAACATTATTTCACTGTGAAATTTATCCCAATAATATAGACTATAATTGAAACATTTTTGTTTAATTTAAACTAATTTTTTTCCCCAAAATTTATTTTTTCAAAAAGTTATCTTTTATTTCAGGTGTTTTTTCCCAATGGCTTATTTATTTCATATGATGGAGTATTAGGGCCACACAAGATTTTTTTAAATTATATTTATGAGAATAAAGTCATAAAATTACAAGATTAAAGTCGTAACTTTCCGAGAAAACAAGGCATAATTGTCATTGGTCTGTTTTTATCCAAGTCATGCCTACCTGCTACCTATCAGTTATCCTCCTCATTGTTTCACCCCACCCATCACAGAAATCACAATCATTTTCACGCCACTTACCTGTCATCACCAGTATTTAAGCTCCAATTTCCCACTGCACCAGCGCCAGATTAATGAACAGTTTTCCAAGTAGGGGTCCAGGTTCTACGTCTCCTGCCTTGCCCCTGAAAGGTACTGTCTTGGATTCTGATCTCCTGGTTTTGACCCTCGCTCACATCTCTGGACCTCTGCCTCTTGTCTCCTCCGCTGTCGGATCTGTTCTGTCATCTGCCTCCTGGATTCTGACCCCCGCCTGTGTACCACGATCAAGAGATAAGTCTGATCCCAAGTACCTGGTTTTGCTCTCTGACCTTATGTGTATGACCCAAGCCTGCCTCACAGAAATCCCTCGAATTAACAAATACGATCAAAGTCCCCAACCCGGAAGTGACAACACCAGATTACGACCTAGACTCTCAAAGTCTCTCCAGAGCTCTACTCGGACCTCTCACACTCTAAGAAGGTTAGTGGCTGTTTTTCTATCAAGACCTGTTCCACTGAACGACCAAGCCACTAACCTAATTATCTCTTGTTTAGAGCTCCGTATTCCTGTGTGTCATTCCAGATCTTGCTGCTTATACCTTAATAAAATCCTTAAAACTAATTTGATGTCTGGCAAGTCAGTGAAACTCTCTCACTCAGTCATTACAATAACACTATGAGTAAAAAGTCATAATTTTACATGCCCGTTTTGCGTTCCTGATTTATTTATTTTTTTTTACTCATTTTCTCATTTTCCTAACATCTGCTGTGGACAGCATACATCTCTCTGCATTTATAAAACAGTCTGCGATGACTTGGGTCACTGTGAGCATGAAATACTTTCATCCAAGTTTAGCTATGTGACGCCTAAATCTGTCAGTGTACCATTAATTACAATACGACTTCATTTTATCATGTTGTTTGCACATTTCCAAGTCCTGCTACTGATAATTTGATGCTAATGTGCTAGAACGACAAACGCCTCAATGTTCCTCATTTTAATGCTGTGGTAAATGCTTTTTTTGTGTAAAAAGTATAGTATGGCTTCAATTTTAGAATGTTGTGACTTTTTTTTCATAATATGACTTTAATCCCATAATGTTATAACTTTATTCTCATAATAATATGACTTTAGTCTCATACAGTTACAACTTTATTTTCATTTTATGACTTTAATCTCGTAATATTATGACTTTAATCTCGTAATATTATGTCTTTTCATACGACTTTTTTGTCGTAATTTTATGACTTTATTCTCGTAATTAAAAAAAAAATCTTGTGTGGCCCTAATACTTTGTTGTAATTTCATAATTAACTGTCAGTCAAAAATAGGGAAGAGCCAGTTGATTGATCTGGGTTCCTTTACCCAGACAAAAGTAATTACAGACTAATCTCAAATTATGATTGAAGGTTCAATGCATACCCCTATGCTTAAGGCAGTAGTATGGCTCTCAAATTATAAGCGCAGCTCAAATAAGCATAGCATAGCATGTAACTTTGCCATTGTTTGTGGCCATTGATCTAGCAAGTCATTGCTAGGTACAAACTGTGCAGTAAGCAGGAAAATTAATTGATTTGTAAGGTTCAGGCAATTGGCGTGCAGGTCGAACCCACTAACTCTGACTGACAGTTAATCATTCTGAAAAGTATCATTATGAAACTGATAACTTTGTGAAACATTTTGGAATAAAAACAGAATTAAATAAAAATGCCTCTATTATTGGAAAATAAATTCACATTAATAATGTGCTCTTTATTAAAAAAACATTATTTCAAAGGAAATAAAAATGAAATGAAAACATTTCAGAAAAATTAGCTTAGAATTGTATAATCAGTTATATCACAGTTATATTGTCACATATTTTTAATATTTATTTGTATAGATACTTATTTCATAATGTTTTATTTATTTATTTCATTATGAACACTTTGGTGTTCCATAAGAGTAAATTAATGGTATGATGAAAATGTACAGTTTTAACAAAGACAACACCCCCACCCCCGGTCGCGCCCCTGAAGCCCTGTTTTAAGATTATAGACAAAAAGTTTAGGGAAAAAAATCTAATGTTATTCCAACTAACAAGCCAACATTAGGAAAATAAATAACTTTATTAACAAATAGGAAATTAAAGACCAAAGCATCACTAGTATATAGACCGAGGGTAGTCATGTGTAATTTAAATACATTAAAAGAGGTTTTGTTAAAAAAAATAATTCTTTAGCAAAAACATAACTTATGAGCTGTGCACAACCTGTGAAAATCTTCTGAAAAGTCCAAGCAGTTTCAAAGCATTTCACTGAGCTGTTGTTGGGACAAGCTGATGAATCAAAATAATTGCTATAAAATAGGCATGTTTTCAGTTGCAGTCACCCTAACTTTTGACTGTTTAAAACCAAACAACCGGTAAGTTTTGCAGCTGAGTTTTATGTAGCAAGCCTCGGAAAATCACATACAATATTTGTGTACAAAACTTGCAAATCTGTTTGCTAACCTATGTACCTGTTGCCCACTTCAGCCCAGGTTGTTGCAACATTAGCCTACTTTTTGCTCACTCTGCTTACTCATTCAGTCTACTAGAGTAAGCATTTGAAATGAGAATAGGCAGATTTGGACCAGTGTAGTCTTTGGACCTGGCCATGTTTTTTGTTAGTGAAACCCTGGGGAGGGGTCAAAATACAGTTCTTATACCTCTTAGACCAGTTGGAGACGTTCACAACTGGGACTATTTTGAGAAAAATAAATGCACCATTAAAATGTGTAAATGATTTAAATTTAATTTTAAAATTTAAACTTTAAATTTAAATAATTTGTTCATATCATTAAATCATCAGTTCAGCCACCTACACTAGATGAAAAAGGCTTTGGCTAGACCAGTTTATACACATACTTGCACACACATACAGGAAACTATCACTATCACTAAGCTTCTGATCTAAGCCTTCTGCTCATCTTATCTTATAGAAGTGCAAATTCAGACAGGAAGATAAACGTTTATAGCAAGTATGGAAAGTGAATGATTCCATGTGGACTTTGACAGACACTTGGTGAATCGAGTAAACCATAGCTGTGTTTTTGTGTCTGTGTTTATTAAGCTCATTCAGCAGCTTTTAACCCCCTCTGAGACCTGAGTCAGCAACACTCAATAAAGCTAGGAAATACCAAAGCATCTGTATGTGAGTGGATATTGTTTGATTGAGCAGGGTGACGCTCATGTTCAATGTGCACTGCTTTCATTAAAGTTGATATGGTTGCATGTAAAGCCTTTCTGATTGTCTGCTTGTATATGTTTTCTAATTATCAATTAGGATTATAATCGGCTCTACTCACATTAACATTCAATAAAACACACATTAACACAGCAGCAACAGGCTTAGCAGTTCACGAGAACCATCATTAAGACAAATAAAAAGAAGGAAAAGATGGATGGTAGAGGTTTTGTGTTAAATGAATAGGAGGATTTGCAGTAAACGAATGGCTACCTAGCGATCTCTTTAACAAATTAGTCTTTTATGGAATGTAGTAGCTGCTGCTTGAGGTTTTAAAAATCCAAATATTAGAGGCTTGTTGCATTATTTGATGTTAAAGTAATATATTTTCATAGGTCTAACTTTCCTTGTTATTAAATTTTTACAGGCTGGAGCATCAGTTTGTTTCCTGTGGGTTAAGGCTGGGTTCTAATGGTACACATCTATGGGAATAATTTCTTTTTTTTACACGAAGGTCTCAAGATAATGTTTGTTCAGTTCTTTCTTTTACATAAAAAAATAGACTGACTGAACACATTGCAGCAATGCATTATTCAATAACAATGATGATGTTTGTAGTCAGGAAATGGAGACGGCCTCTTCTACATTTTGTCTGAAGTTTTTCTGTCTTTTTCAACATCCACATTTTCCCAACAAAAACAGTGAAATACCCATGTCTCACCAGTAGGTGTCAAAAATGTTTACGATAGGGGAGTGATGGCGCAGAGGTGGAGAAGGTGAACCTGTGATTAGAAGGTTGTTGGTTCAACTTCCCAGACTGACAACAAAACGTGGGTAGAAAACAATCATTTGCCCCACTCTGAGCCCCTGACCAAGGCCCTTAACCCCCCAGCTTCTCCCCGAGCTTCTTTATATGGCAGCCCACTGCTATGCATGTGCTCTCATGTGCGATGAGAAAAAAGGAAGAAAATGTCCTCATTGGGGATTTTTAGAGTACATTTACTCTTAACATTAACAACATATCAAAAATCAGAGAGATAACATTTTTAGCTTGACTGCAGGTTCTCTAAACACAATTTCTTCTCACAAAATTTGATGGCAACAAGATCATGATTGGAATAGGGACAGTGATTTTCAAATATTCAAAATCTAGGTAAATTGACTGAATTCAGAGTTGATACGACTGAATCATTCTTTTTTTTTTTTTTACACTAGTGCAAATAAAGTATAAACCAAAGACTCAGTCTCATCCTGCTAGTATGAAAATTCTTAACTGATCTCACCTTGGTATCGCTTAGTAACACTTATTGCCTTCCCCCTAAAATAAAATAAATAAATACCAAGTAGGACTGTAATTCAAGAAGATTATGATTTGATCATGAGTGAACTCAGCTTTACTACTGCTGGAATACTGTACATGCATCCTCCTCCATGTTGACACATTGGACCTGTAAAAATGAAGGAATATACAGATCCCCACCTAGCAGAGCTAACAGCAGTACATGTCTCTGTACCCAAAGCCTGTGTTTCATTAGAGGACTTTCCTGCTGCAGAAGCAGGGGTGAGTACATTTAAATTCATCACTCATTCATTACTCATTCAGTGCTCATTAACACCAAGTTTGCTGTTGTGCTGATACTTGTTGTGGTATATTATTCAGCCCTGAATGAGTAATGAATGAAACTAGCATTTGCCGTGTGAAGCATGAATTGATGCAAGTTTGTATTTTGTTGTGTGTTTGTTGTTGTGCTAGCTGGTTAGTGGGGGGAGGGACAGGATGGACAAGAGGGTAGAGTCAGATAACTATAAAATCATGGAATAATTAGCAATGAATTTGAGTGTTTTGCTTATAATGCACATATCATGATAAAGCAATAAAAAATAGCCCTCCTGTTTTGGTTTTAGGATACAGGTGTGTGAAATAGACTGCTATGTTATTGTCTCGAAAACTCCAGTTTAGTGTTTTATAGTATTCATATTTTGTGTAAATTTGTTGGATGTATGGTCTTTGTGAAGGGATGCTGTCATTTACCGCCACTGAAAATGTGACATATTCTGCCGTCAAGCTGACAAACTGTCCAGGACTATTATATGCAGAAACAAATGCATACCCACAAGGGGATGTTCCCTTTGTGGGCTTTACATTCGTGCCCTCTGCCCCTGTGAAACGTTTGTCTGTGAGGAGGGTTTCCTTTGCTTAGTACACCTGAGGGAATTCTGCACGGCGTGGCATCGCTTTATCAGAAAGGACATCCTCCTTGTGGGGAGAGAGCTACATCTACTGCAGGCGGTCATGGTCAGTCTCTTACAGTCTACTGCCTCACCATTCAGCATGAAAGCTGAGACACGTTCATCCATCATGCGTGTCTCCACACTACCACATATACAGTACGTTGCACATGGTTCAAGGGACCTTATAAATACAATCACAGGCACTTCAGCTTGTCACATTAGAGTACATGACCACACGTACCGTTACTTATGCACAGTGCAATCATTTTTACATTTGCAGACTGACCTTATTTTACTGACCTACTAAAATACCATAACCATTTGATGGATGTTTTTAAATTTCACATCATTTGGATGTTATTGCTACACTGCCATTTGTTTCTGTATATTTATTGTTTTCTGATAAAAAGACATCTTATGATGGCTGTCTGCCCTCCAAAAACAAAAATAAAACCTCAGATTGCATTAAATGGTTAGCTTGAGTGATCTTGGCAGGCTCCCTAAATCATTTTCACAATCAGTATATTCCCTAAGGCAGGTGGTCATGTCTGTGTGTGTAGTCATTTGTCTATCTGAGAATATCTCATGAATCACTGGGCGGTGATTCAAAAACACTCATAGGATCTACTTCTTAAGCTCTTAAACTTATCAAGTCAGTTGTGATACCAACTGTCTGGAGTAGAAGAACTTTCCCCCCATGAATAAAATGCAACATATTTTTGGCCAAAGCTAGATGTGAAGAAAAAAGCTTTTTTGAGATGTATAAATACATCTGTGTGACTAGTTATGCCTAATAAAGTCTAAATAATTATTTTCAGGTAATATGTTTGCGCTTGTTATGTATAGAGAGAGTAAAAAAGGGTTTAAGCTTAACAGCCACAATGGTAAGAAACACATGATAAGATTCCTAATCTGTCCAAAGTACAACTTGATCGTTGTACAGTTATGGGAAAATCTTTTTCAGCTTCTTCTTCTTCCAATTCATTTTTAGTGAAATTAAACCATTTTCTAGTCGCTGAAATGATTCAGACCATTCAGCATTACCTTCTAATAATCATCTCAGTTTCTTGGCGGGTGTGGCAGAGTGGTTAGGGGAATCATCCTGAAAGGTTGCCGGTTCCATCCCCCATTCCAGCTGTCTCAGTTGTTGTGTCCTTGGGCAAGACACTTCACCCCCAATGCCTCTGATGTGTTTCCCATCAGTGTATGACAACATGTAACATTTAAAGCACTGACTAGTTTCCATAAATGATTTGTATATGTTAGCTTTGTATAGACATCCAATAGAGTACTGTGTGAATGGGTATATGTAGTGTGAAGCAGTGTGTCCTGGTTGGATAGAAATGTGCTAAATAAGTACAGCTATCAATATATATATAATTTTCTTCTCTGCACTCTTTTGTTGTATATTGTTGAGGTTTACAGCCACTTGTTTATCCATACCTTTCTGAAGGAACCTGCAACTGAATATAAATCAGGATGATGTCTACATTTTGACACTAGCTACGTTTACATGGACATAATAGTCCATGGGCTAGGGTGGGTCTTACTGTTCTCAGCTTCATGTCTTCTGCCCCTTCTTCTTACAAGCCCCTAGGGAAACTTTTCATCACCATCAACATGCAATTTAATGTGATTGAACAGAAGTTTGTGAGCGTGTTTGTTTAAGCTGAAAGCGCTCGGAAAGCAACTACTCCACTTCCAAAAGCCTGCTGTTGTACCCTGCACGCAGACACTTATAAAGACAGTCAAACAGCCAAAAACACATGGATGGAGAGAGAACAGACATTTTGTGCCCTGAGGAATACATCTGTTGAAAAGCATGGCACTTTAACCAAGACAGATTTGTGGCTGAAGTAACAGTGGATGTTGGAGTATAGACTTTTTTTTCCCAGAGTGTGGACTCCAACAGGCCAAAACCCTGTGCAGTGACGTACACCGCAGCGGAAGGAGTTTCCTAGGAGCTTCTGTTTCATGGGCTATGAAAAGTGTGTGCAAAAATGAGTGTCTAGGAACAACATGACCTTGTGTGTGTGTCTGACTGTGGAAGGACCACGCTGGGCCCTTTTCTGCAACTACCCTACCAGAAACATTGTGGCTGATTGGCACCTTCAGTTGGCCAAGGTAAATCAATAGCTGTCTTTACAGGGATGAGTGCAAACTAAATAAGACAAGTCACAAAAAAAGTTTCTCTGGATTTAAATGGAAAATATTGTGAACACAGTATTTAAAACAACAAAGGTTGTTGCTGTTTTTAGTTTATTTTACTGTTCTGTGCAAAACAAAAGAAAATTCATGTCTGGTTTCACCTACTGATTTTAAAACCTGCTAGTTCTCTCTGAAGGGGAGCTTTGCTGGTCCAGTTCCTTACATTAGACTCACACAGACTTCTGAGTACCATTCTGTTTTATGTTCTGTGTCCTCTTCTCAGAAGTACACACCCGCGAAGACACACATGAGCAATTTGTCTGAGTAATATCCTGATATCAGGAAATACTTGTAAAGCCAGAGAATTCTCCTGATAACGTGTCTGAGTATAATGCTGTGTGTATTTTCAAGTGTGTATTTATCGGTTAGACACACACAATCCAATCTGAGAACCTGCTGTAAGAGAGTTGGTAAAGACTAATCAATATTCAAAATAAAAGACAGACATCAAGCAGTTTGTGGCTTTTGTACAAAAATAACAAGTAATTTTTGTGTTTCCCTTGCTGTAGGGCAAAATAAGGAAAAAGAAGGTGTAATCAGACTCATTCCATCTTTGTTTATGGCCTGGTTTTACATTCCTCTCCTTGCTGCTAACAGGAATCTTCCACTGTACTGCTGGCTGCAGCTTCATAATCTGATAGCAACACACATTAAAGTCACGTCCCTGCAGAGAACTGTGATTTGCTGGGACTTGGAATTAAAGACTTTTATCAGTCTCCTTCATGCTGATGCATAGCATTAACTGGTTTAGTCTGTTTAAACATGGAGGACTTTTCTGTGCATGGATATGTAACCATGTGATTTCCTTCGATGGATGTAACTTAAACATAGGTCTAATAATTATTATAAAAACATGTCCAAACTTAGTAGAACTAATACCAGCTAAAATATAAATAATCCTAAAGGTAGCAGGCTGAGGTTTATTTCTCAAAATACAATGATTTCAGTTTAAATCTCTTACAGGAAAGATGGTGAATGCTATGCTTGTAATATATACAGTATGTGGATTTAGAGACACAAACAAACATATCTGTTGCAATATTTCTGGTGAGACGACACTAATTTGTTCAAACTCATTAAAATATTTGATAATCTTTTTGTAATTCATCCTCTACTGGAATTTACCCAAAAACCACAATTGGAGGAAACAATAGTTACAATATGAGGTGTGAGTGTTGAGGAAGTACTGCTTTTTGTTACAGCCATAAGTTTTGGTTTCAGACTTTCTTGTCAACAATGTATATATAGAGATCCATGTATATATATAGCTCTGAAAAAATTAAGAGACCACTTTAAAATGATCAGCTTCTATGATTTTAGTCTTTATAGGTAAATGTTTGAGTAAAATGAGCATTGTTATTTTATTCTATGAACTACTGACAACTTGTCTCCAAAATTCCAAGAAAAAAATCAGTATTTATTTACAGAAAAAGAGAAACGGTCAAAATGACGACGAAGACGCATTGCTTTCAGACAGAAAACAAGAAAACAAGAAACAAAAAACAACAGAAAACAAGTTCATATTCATTTAGAAACAACAATACTAATGTTTTAACTCAGGAAGAGTTCAGAAATCAATATTTGGTGGAATGATTTCAACCACATACAGGGAAACTGTGCAGTGGTCTCTTAATTTTTTTCAGAGCACTGAACACCATGTTTGACACAAAGACCTTCAATTTTTAATCATTAAACTTGTAATACCAAATGTAAAAGATGTCTACAAAAAGAAAATTTTGCCTCTGCACTGTCTTTTGCATCAAGGTCTGCAGAAAATGCTTAAAAATAACAAATTTGCTTGTTGCTGTAGAAGCTTTGACCATTAAATGCTTTCAGTAAGAAACAATCTTGGCTGTTGCGGCATCCTGTGCTTGGACAGACTTCCTGGTTTGATGAGAGCGGCTGTGCTTTGTCATAGAGTTGCTCTGCATTTGCTCACATGACTGTTTTATAAAGAAATAAATCATTTTTCTTTTGAGTGTGTGTGTGGATGTGCATTATTGGTGTGGTTAATTTTGATGCAACTGCCTCCATCATCCCTCCAACTTTTTCATTCCTTCCCACCTTATACTACTGTCTGCTTTTTACCTTGTCCTTTTTGTCATTTCACTCTTTTTAGAGTTTCATTCAGGCCCAAAAAATTCAACCCAACCCGGTCCGAGCCCGTTGGCGTCGTGTCCGAGCCCAACCCGACCCGACAAGTTTACTCTAAAAAGAGGCCCGAACCCGAAGCAAACCAGACATGTTATATTAATTATGCTTTACTACTTTTGTGGCTTTATTGAATTCTCCTTTTTTAGCTTTTGTTTAATACTTTCCAGCTCCACTATGTTGTTTGTTGTGGGTCAATGCATCCTCCTCTAAGAGCAAAGCAGGGCTGGTGGTGCATTGAACAACTCCACCAGCAGCGCTGTTTTCTTTTCAGTCTTAACTTCTGCACTCTATTTTTTTTTCTTTCCTCATCCAACATAGTAAATTTACTGCCTCCTCCTGTTTTCAAGTAAGTAGATTAACACAATTTTTTGTTGTTCATTCTCGTTCATTTTTCTTTGTGCTGTATGATTTGTAAAACCCGTCCAGAGACTCGAACCCGACAAGCACATAATTTCGGCCCAACCAGCAGTTCGGTTAGGGTTCGGGTCCGGGACGGACTCCGGTTTGGGCCAGAAATTTCAACTCTAACTTGTTTATGTCCTTTTCTGTATTTCCTCTGGCCACGCTTTTCTTTTTTCCATCTTTATTTCTTTTCTTCCACTAATCTGCCCCATCATTCATTTATTTCCCTACCACTACGGTTCTTTGGCTGTGGAGGAAGCTCCAGTCCACTAATCAGGTTCCTTCTGAGTCTGACACTTTTTTATCTGTTTACCCCTCTCACCTTTTATGTATTTCTGCACTTGTTTGATGTGCTTTTTTAGTTTTGCACAACTGTGCAACACGTTATGCCCCTCACTTTACCTTTTTTTATCTCCCTTTCTTTCCTTACCAGTCCATGTCCTGTTCTTGCCATTTTCCTCATTTCTTCTAATTATCTCAGTTATCTGGCAAATGATTTCCTCTCAAACCTCCCACTCCTCCCTTTATCATCCCTTCCTTCTCATCTTTTTTCTTCCCTCTGTGTCTTTCATGGGAACTGCTGGGAGTCGGCAGTGGTCCATCTTGAGTTATAGTTTGTTTTGATGTGATGATATAGATAGACCCTGAAAGTCTGGGGCACTAGAATAAAAAAAGAACAGTGTAGAGGTGATGGGAGGTGAAAAGCACAGAAGAGGATAGCTAAAATAGATAAACTTTGAAGAGAGATGAGATGGGGAAAGTGACAGAGCTGACAAAAGGAGAAGCAGAAGGGATGGTTTACCTTCAGTTCAACCCTCCCACCCAGAAGCGGGGTCCACAGAGAGCAGAGGGAGGCAGTGCCCTGTTTATGGGAGACAGGGGAAACCCCAGAAAGGTCCCTGTGTGGCGTGAGAACCATGTTAAAGCTACAGATGGCAGTCTACAAAGACCTACTCAAAAAAGGCAAAGAAAGCAGAAGGCAGAGTCATGTGACTACATCTGTTTTGAGGCTTTAAGGGTCAATACACATATTTGTAGGAATGCATCATTACCAGTTTTTCTCAAACCAACTATGAGTACTTAAGTTTGGGTACTCGCCGATACCAATTACTGATACATGTACTTTCTGAGCTAGAACCTAAACATTTCACAGTGTTAAAAAAAACACATTTTTAGAATTAGAACTTGGTACTAAATCCAATACATATATGATGTTTATCAAAGTGAAACTCAGTCTAATCAATCACCTAATGTCAATCACTCATTCATTTAAATCAGGTGTGCCAAAGCAGGAAAACATCTAAAACATGCTGGATAGTGATCCTCGAAGAATAAAATGGTCATGTCACATTTCTGAGACCTTTACATCTGTGAGGTGGATGTATACAGATCAATCCAATAATAATACTAACCTTGAGTCATACAGTTTAAATCTTGTAGCTCCTTACATCGTCACCTAAATCTAGTTGCTTCATGTTTTTCTTTTAATTTTCCATCTCCTGAAAGACTGAGAATCTACAAAAAATCTGATTGTAAAGTTGTCGAACCATATAGATACTAAAATTAAGTTGCAAAATGATCTATAAAATAGTTTGTCTGCCAGAGGTTTCCAGGATATTCTTTATTGGTCTTCATTTGATCTCACGTCTCAAACAAAAGGACAAGAATAAAAGTACTCAAAGTACAAAAAAGTTACAAAGTATCAGAAACAACTCATATTGGCTTATTGAATTTTTTATTTTTTTTTTGTCATCCTCCAGACTCACGACGGAGCACATCTGAGCCGACCAATCGCTTTTTTTGACACTGATCAGCTGACTCATTTAAATACACCTTAACATTCATGAGGTACTTTGCATTGACCGTTTATGGTTGAGTGTGGGTGTGTAGAGGGCAGATCCTGAGGCGGGACCTTGTGCGCAAACTCTGAGGTTCAGGTGTGATTGATAAAGGAAACTTGTTTGAAGGTGTGAGTGTGCACAGTTTTATAAATCTGAATTTTATTTGGCGTTTGCCATTTTCACCTTTTGGCCGTATGTTCACTTTTTTTTTGGTTTCCACGCAGTCCTTTATAAATGAGGCCCCAGGTGCCAACCAGTTGATGTGCTGCAGCTGAGCGGGAGATGTGACATAATGGCAGCCCTGCCCACAATGCACACCAAAAACCCTCTCCAGTTTATGTGCAAAAACAAAAGGAAACCTAAACTAAATGGCAGAATCCTCAAACAATCCCAAACACAGCAGCTACGTATAACAGAATGGCTGAAAAAAAATCTAATCAAGGTGTTGAAATGGTTCACTGTCCACTCAAATACGCAGACCTTAACCTGATTGAAATGCTGTGGTGAGAGAGAGCTGTACACAAATTCTGAAAATAAGTAAGTCAAAATTCCCTCCTATGTAAAAAAACTGATCAAGTCAAATGGGAAACAATTATTTTGTGCCCTTTCTACTAAAGGTAGTTCTATGAGCTGTTGATTTATTGTTTGTACTTTTTTTGCACAGAGTTTTCCTTTTTGGTTTTGTTTTGTGTCATGTTGGAATCTGTTGTGTGTGTTTGGACACTTGAGGTTAGAGTTGAATTATTTTAGAATCTGGTAAAATCTAGATCACATTTATTCCATCCTGATATGGAAAACTCTAGAATTGAAAGTGGGTTGACTTTTTTTTTATAACAGTGTATTCCAACCTCAGTACACAATAGAAATGTAAGACAATTATAAAATTTTGAGACGAAGCCGCAATGTGCAGCAAATTAAACAAAGCCTTTTTTACTCGGCTGGGACACTTTGCCCTTTTCATCTCTGCTTTTTGAATTTGCTTGGTATTTCATCCTTATGACTTTAATTCCTCTCCTTTTTTAACCCTTCCCTATTATGAGCCATGGGCTACTTTGTTAAATCTGTTTATCATCTTTGCTCTCCTCAACCATTATTACTTAACCATTTTTTACATGTTTATAAACCCTTTGCAGCTGTTTGCACCATCTATCATGATCAAAGGTTTTCAAAGAGGGAAGTCACAGTTTTTTCATCTGAGCCTATCTTTTATTCCATTTGGTTTATTGGCTTTAGTTAGTATTATTCAGGGAATATTTTTAAATGTAAAAAAAATAAAATAAATATAATAAAAATAAAAATAAAAATAAATATAATTTCAATTTGTTTTCTTACACTTGTCCTTCTTTTATATCCGTCTGTCAGCTGAGTAAATAAGGCTGGTTCATTTAAGTTTTTCAATGCGTCACAGAGCTATCCCACAACCCCCATCATCTGTCGCTAAGGTCACAGATTTTTTTCATTTATTTTGGGTTCCTCCCTGGAGACCTCTGAGAAGAGACTAGTAAAACCATAGTCTTTTAGGAACACCTCCCCCTACCCACATACAAGCTCAGACTGGCAGTTTTCAAATAAAATGACCACATTTGGGTGCAGGAATGAGGTACAGTTCTGCTACAGAACATCAAATGGTGATGAACAAGTTGAAACTTAATCTGAAGAGAAAGATTGCTGCAGATGTGACACTGCGATCTGTGATCGGATCTGACTTGATGGATGAAACTCAAATGCTTTCTTTGTTCAGCTCAGTTAGAGTCAGCAGGAGACATGTTCAAGGGACAGCTTGATTTATACTCTTGGACAGTCCGCACTGATAAAGGCAACATTTTGGCCCAGTAAAACAGACAGAAAATTTATTTTCCCACCCAACAATGTCTCAATTGTTCACACAATGTTCCAAGCTGTAGAGATGGTGAAACTGTTGCTGTATAACCTTTACTCAGTTTGAAATACAGGAGTCTATAGAAGCAATGCATTTTGAGCCATTTCCATTAAACCTTGAAAACATCATACGCGATTCCATGATACTGCAAAATGTCATGTGTAATAAACAACTCTTAGGCACTACAGCATAAACTTTGAGCACAATATCTGTAAAACTGACTGAGCAGTAGACATTTTCATGTTGACTAATATGGATTAGCCGAGTTTTAAATAGGATTGACCCCTTAATGAGTTGTAAAATGTGTATCCAGTGAAGTAAATCTAGATTGAAAGTTTTATTAAACCCCAAACAGGGTTGACTGCAACAGATTTGCCAAACTTTTAAGCAAAAGTTATTGAGGATTAATTTATTGAGGATCAATGTCATCTACTACCATACCAGATTTTACAACATTATCTGTAAAACTGACAGAATAATTGCCAGTTTTTGTTTTCTTTCAGTTCAGTTAGCTATGGCAGCCATCTTGATTTCAATTGACGCCAATAAATAGTTTACACAAGTTTCATTAAAATTTGTCCAGCAATTCTTGACATGTTTTGGTAGATACACAAACACAGTCAGTTACTAAGAGTTTTGGTAACAGTGTAGATATTTGACAAAGAAAACATTGCAGTGATGTTTATTGCAACATGTAGGTTTAATAAACTAATGCCAGATTGCTAAAACAAAATCTATGTGTTCATTGCTGCTGATTTTCATTACTTGTAATCAACTGATGCTGTCCAGTCCCAAACACACAAGATAAGATACACAAAATATTGTATTTGTGTACATAGAACAAAAGCATGAGAGCAAATAAAGTACAGTAATGCACATACTTTAAGATATATATAAGTGGCCACAAGTGGCTAACAAACACATCACCTGCTATCTGAGTGCATTTGCATGATAGTGTCCAGCCATAATCAGCAGTTCTGTTCACTGTCCACTCAGAGCAGAGCCACATCTCCACAACAAACCTCTTCACAGCCCTCAGACAGGCGGGTTTACCCAGACAGACACTCCTGAGATAAACCCCACTCAACAGGGCTGCGTCTAGTGTTTTAGTCTGCTCAGCTATAGGATAAAGAGCAGTTTAAACACACTTTTATGAGCTGCACTTCTATGTTGTATATTGCAATTATAACTCAGAAAAGAATATATTTAGATTTAGGAGTTAGAATTGCCTTTTAACGATGTCAACCACAGTGGGTTTGGGCTTTTAGAGCAGCAACATATCATACTCTGCTTTGTGTTTCACTGTAAGGTTTTCAAACACAAACTAGCCTCATGAATTCAAAAGTTCCAAAGATATACAATGCCTGTAGATAGACATTGAGAAAAGTCCTTTGAGGAAAAGTTGGTCTTTTTGGCAGCCAACTTAAAAATACTCCTGGGTGAGGCTTTCAGGTTGCCAAGAAACTGTCTAAATTAGTTCTCATACACTGGTTTTAGGGCCCCACTCTGGGTTCTGAAACTTCAAGTGAAAGATCTTGAAGATCCACAGAAGTATTAAATATATCAAAAATATTAGCAACAGTAACTGTCTCAGAGTGGTAAAACAGAAGTCATGAATGCGTAAAAATAATACACTGAATGATGAGGCTCTTTGTTAATTGGTTTATAAAAAAATGTTTGAACACTTCATTAAGCAACATGCATGAACAATTTCTGCAACTCTAAAGCTAAATTCTGCACCTGTTTGGTGAGATCTACTCATGTTAAAAAGGCTTCCTATATAAGCTCTTTGTGGTATTGCACCACCTGCAAAACAAAGAGAGACAATCAATAAAACAGAAAAAAAAAGAAAAGAAACAGGAAAATGGCTCTCAGTTCTCAGAACCGGTTTTGGAAAAAACAAAACTAACTGGGTAAAATGGGGCTAGCTAGGAATGCATCCTGTACATGCAGTCAACGAATCCAGATCCTGGACCATCTTTTAACTTCCTGCAGCTCAAGTCAAGCACCATGGGCATATTGGATGCAGGGTACGTGTGGGACATGTCCCCTGCACTTGTCTTTTCAGCTGTTACAACTTTTAAATCCATTGTTAACGTGCGTTAATGTGTTTCTTGAAACACACCATGAACTTGCACATGCTAACGTTGGTGTTGCACCTGTGGATCACCAGTAGAAGATGCATTGCTGAGCAGTGCTATACAGTGTGGGTCAGAATCATGTTCTGCAAAACAGCCAGGAAAAGGAAAAAACTAAGAAATCTTTGTTGCCACCACCGATATAGCAAAATCAGGGAGGAGACAAATAAAACATTTATGAAGGGAGGAGAAGGCTTGACGATCCACACAAAAAAGTAGAATCATTAAAACAAGAACTACTAACGCTGTAAAAATAAAACTTGAGTTTTTTTCTGCTAACTAAAACATGAACTGGCAAACGTTACATTAAACAAAAATAAATTCTTCTTAAAGGGACAATATCGTGTAAAATCAACTTTTTTGAGCTTTGTATCATGTTAAATTGCTATCCTCTCATCAAAAACATGTCCAGAGTCTTGCTTTGACTCATTCATGCATGTTTGAGAAATCCTGTAGTGTCCTGAGGCAGCCAGGCAGGGGAGCTAAAATGACTGGTTGAGCCTAGAACAGCCTTTTGGGATCAGCTCCTCTTCTGGGCTGTCTCTCCGAACCGAACTTCATCATTACAAAGCACTCCTTTGAGGAAATGGATTTTCAGATGTCAAGGAAACTATGCAGAGCTTCCGAATCATAGCACCTAGGTACTTTCCTGTTCGATGATAAGGTTTATATGTATCCTGAGATGCAATTTTCCAAAACCGATATTGTATATTGTTGCTTCTTTTTTTATTATCAGAGCCCTATAGAGAGAAGTTGTGATGACGCTGAAATGGGAAGTACAGAATCAGAAGGAGGTTCTTAAAGAGACAGAGGACAATTTCAAGGTGTTTAGAAACAGATATGATATTTTATTTTCTATTTAAACATATAAACAGTATTTTAATAACAGCTGAAGGTGATAGTTACTTAATTTTGGTATAGAGTTTAAATATATGCCTGAGAAACACATAATATTGCCCTTTTAAAGTAAAAAGTGACAGGCTTATTTCAGTTTTTATTTTTGGTCAACTAATGGTTAAACTAATTTTCTCTTTTGTTTTGTTTGTTGTGCCTTTGAAAATCTCATTAGACTATATTTAGTAGTTGCTGTACAAAATGTAAGCATTCTCCTTAGTTTGTAATCATTATTATTTTACACTTTACCACTTTTACTTAATATTGTATCTTAGCTGCTTATCTGAGTGCGGTTTCATTTACAGAGACAAGTTTAGTGTTTTTGGCAATGATATGAGATTTATCTGGATGAAAAAAACTGCTGAAGAAGACCCAACTTGTCATAATATTTTATCTTTTATCAACAAGTATTTGCACACACATCCCTATATTTACATCTCTGTCTACAGTAAAATCAGAGCGGTGATGTTTGTGCCTGTGGTAAATGTCTTGTGTTGGTGTGATTAAAGCAAGTGTTTAAGGTTGAATATGACTCATTTAACACACACACACACACACACGCACACGCAGTCTGGTACAGCTATCTTTATGGGGACCTTGCATTGACTTCTATTATTTTTTACAGCC
>JARVJO010000125.1:3217390-3228439 GCA_031762555.1 Cynodonichthys magdalenae | reverse complement strand
GTGAGAAGTGGATCTTAGCTGAATGGCAGATTACAGTTAGCCTGCCCTATTGTCCTCGCCACATGAGGCGTATGCCATCTTCACCAGAATGTATGGCTGTTTGCCCACCTGTCTGTTTTTGTGTGTTTATGTATGTGTGTGGAATGAAAGCCTCTGACCCCAGTGATAATGGCATTTAGACATGTGACAGGCAAAATTAGCATACATAGTGGCTGGGGTTTATTTTTGGGAGAAGGTGCAGGGAATAGTTTCCACAGAATTGATGGCACCTGTTTCGGGCCCAAAATGATTTGTACACTGTTTATACTGTCTGCCCTATCTGTTCAGATGCCCGGTAGTAATCTGCAGAAAGAAAATATTTGATGAAATTTCAAAGGTTGTCAATGCATCTACTGCCCAGACTAAAATAATGCAATACTTTTCTTATATAGAGATAATACTAAAGTTACAACTTAATTAATAATTTGATATAATGCAGATGTTTTGCTAAGTGTAAATATAATAAGAAAAATGTTAAAGCTGTTGCCAGTGGCTTTTGAGGGTCACCATGGTAACCAGTCTCTCACTCCCTGTCAGTAGTCATCATGGGACATGTAGACTAGAAATTAAGCTTCAAACATTCACTGTGCTAAACACTTTAATTCATATTGAAAAAATCTCCTGATTCATATGTTGCAGTAGCATTTCATGAATGAATGAGTAAACATTTATGTTTTTTTTTTGGAAATATGGCAAAGTATGCCCTTTACTTCCAGTTTTGAATAAAAAAATCAGAGCACAGATACTATGGAGATAAATAAAAATGTAGATATGTGAACTCTGTTTTCTGGGGATTTTAGAGAAAAGTCTTATAGCATTGAGGGATAAACTAGGGGAAAAAATATCAAAATGCTTAAGTTTGGTGTATAAACTATATAAGAAATGTAAAGTTTGTTGGAGTAAGCTTGTAAAAGAAAAATTTTTGTGACAAGTTAAAAATTTGATATATATTTTTACTTTACTGTTTATCTAAGCAATAGTCTTGCAAAAAGATAGGATTTTAAACTTGTTTTGCCAAAATCCTATTTTTGCATATATAAATGTGCATTCTTAGCAAGTTTTGTCTGTTCTTTATGAATAATGTGCTAATAAAATACACATCACACTATTCTAAATACAGTAACACATTTGATTAACATAAATCACACAGTGATGATTAAGTAAAGATGCATAATTAATTTTATTTTGTTTTAACCCACCCATAAAATATAACAAAATCTGAGATTCCAAGAAGTAAAATGTTGGATGTCCAATACATTTGTTGTGCACCTGCAAAAAAAGAAAAAAGAAACCCTTCAGGAGAGCATATAATGTGCTTTCATTGCTGGCAGGTCAGAGTGAAACATCAATTCAAAGTATGTTGCATACCTGATAAAGGCAAACTGATAAAGTCATAAAAACTTAACAAATGAGTAACTAATTTCCAGGTAAATGCTTAGTTAAGCTGAAATGTTTTCTACAGGGATAATAAAATATTGTTTTGTGCCAAAGTTTGAAAAAAGCTCTTGTGCGATCAGTTAGTGCTCAAGCCAATAGGTATGTATTTCAGCTACTACCACACCAAACCTTAGTTCAGTAAGGGTGGATGAGATGGATGTGAGCATGTATTTATTATATTCAACGGAAGAATTGGGTTGGGCATCAACTGATACGTCAAGGTGTTGTTTGTGTGTTAGTGCATTGTCTTCCATCAAGATGGATACAGTCAATTAATTCTCTGGTTTTCATTTACTGCTCTGTGCTTGTGTATAAAAACATTTCTTTATTGCTGCACCTAGACTTCCCTGACTTTGATGACTTCCGAGGCACTGCTGCAATGTACACTTAAAGGCCATGCAGTCTCAACTACTAGAGGATTTGTTGTTAGGGAGTGCTTAAAGTGTGCTCATCATTAGTGCACTTAGGACATACAGGCTGTGTTCAAGAGGTGATTAGAGGGTGTGTATAATGTCGGCATTTGCTTTGATACCATTCAACACAACATCACATGTCTGGTGTGCCTGGCCGACACGTGTGTTTACCCTCATTCTTAGGCAATGTGAGAAGAAACATGGACGTTTACACCAAAAAACACACAAATGGGGCTGTGAAATATGGGTGCATTGACATAGTGGGAGAGAAAGATGTCTGATTCAGTAAAACAACATGTGAGCACACAGAACTAACAAGTATACACATAAGTACACAATTTGGAATTTGCAATTGTCTGCACATTGAGCAAAGCACACCTCAAGCTACTGTGGGAGACATAATCACAGTAACTGTGGAGCAATACGACTTCACCCCAGAGAAAGACGGAGGCAGTGAGAGAAAAAAAGATAAGAGAGAGATAAGAGAGATGGAGGTCGGTGGCAGACAGAAGCAGCAGCAGGGGAAGGAGGAGGGAAAAATGCCAGTAGCTCACAAAAAGTACGGCAAAAATTTCATCCAGGTGTAAACACAGAGCGACAAAGATAGACGTGAATAAAAAAAAAGGTTTGCAAACAATGACATGTCAATTCTGCTTATTTCAAACTGGCATGTAAGGGTTGTTATATAGGAGATGTCTTGTAAAAAAATTAACAAATGTTTATCTTCAAACATATCTGTCACCAGCAGAGGATTGCAGCATTGCTGCTCATTAAACTTACAGTAACACATTTTAATTCTATCAGCTTACTGTTGTGGCACTGACACGGAAAAGGAGAAACAATGCACTGTGGAATTTATGTTAAAAAGTTGTCCTCTTGATAATGAACCTTCCAAGAACAAGATCCATAATGTGCACACTCAGATTTGTATGTTGTTTTTATATTTTGCTAATTTCTGGTTATGTCATAGCAATGAATCCCATACACACAATTTATTCTATGATGCTTTTTACAGTTACTGATATAAACAGCTTGTAGCTGCGACGTTTTAACAGGACCTCTCTGGTGCACAGGAAATAAAGTATTTTCCAAATCTGGCCACAGCAATAGTGGTTTGTTTGGAACAAATATGGAGTTTTGCTTCCTTCCTATAAAAAGACAAAGATTTTTACAGGACAGCAAACACTGTCATTCATGAATCCTGTTCTAGGTGTTCAGGGTAAAGCTAGAGTGCAATAAATTATAAACAGCAAAGCCCCATTGGAAACAAAACAAAGTTTGGCCATTTACAATTCATGGAATAAACCGCATCCATGTATCCATTCTCTTGCACATCTCCTGTTTGGGTCACAGAAGCTGCAGGTTCAGAAAGGAAACCCATACTTTATTGTCCCTTGTGACTATGTTCAGTGTTTACTGAGGGATCTTAACACAGCTCCAAACCAGAGAGGATACAAAATTATTTTAGAAAGTTATGGATCGGTCCTGGAAATATCCTTAGAGTGGGACATAACCAAAAACACTACCCTACTGAGGAATGTCATTACTTTCGCTTGTTTTCAAAATCTTGTTCTTCTAATCATGACTATAGGTAAGGTTTAAAATGTAGAACTAATAAATCAAACTTTTTCTCTTGACTCTGCTTTTTTTTAACCATAACAGACTGGAGCAATTCCTAACCTAACCGTAATCCTAACCCAAAACCGCTTTCGTTTGACTAGAGCAAAGCCTACTGCAGACAAGGCCACAATTTGATCATCCATCTCTCGCTCGATCCTGCCATCACTTTTTAACAAGACTCGCAGATGCCTGAACTCTTCTGCTTGAGGTAAACATTCACCCCTGACTCAGGGGTGAGTATTGCATCATTATTTTGGTTCAGAACCATGGCCTCTGCCGTAGAGTATCTGGCTGTCATTCCAGCTGTTTCACACCTGACTGCAAAGCGCCCCAAATACATCAAGATGCTTACAGTTTTACA
The DNA here is from genome assembly GCA_031762555.1 of Cynodonichthys magdalenae. Classification (NCBI taxonomy): domain Eukaryota; kingdom Metazoa; phylum Chordata; class Actinopteri; order Cyprinodontiformes; family Rivulidae; genus Cynodonichthys; species Cynodonichthys magdalenae. Next base: position 3,224,569 of record JARVJO010000125.1, on the reverse strand, counting down.
TCTGTGTTACGCATCATCTTTTTGAACAGGAGCAAAACTTTTATGCTGTTGACGAGTAAAATCCTGGGCCACACGTTTGATGGCTGAGGGTATGCGGTGGAAAATCGCAAACAGACACTAATGATCAAATTTATGTCAGGCGGATCACATGATGAACAGCTGGATGGTTGAGGGGTTGTGGAACGTAAACTGGGCCTTAGACCACAACATGTCTTTCCCTGTCACATATTTGCATTTTTTGCACTTTTGACAGATATGCCTATATTAAAACCATTTTTGCGACTCTAGAATAAAATAAGGCAACAGAATGAATTAGTGGTTAGCACTGATGCCTCACAGCAAGATGATCCTGGGTCCAATGTCTGGTTTGGACCCGGCATCTATCTGTGTTGAGTGTGCATGTTCTCCTCATGCTTCTGTGGGTTTTTTCCATGTACTCTGGTTTTCTTCCCACAGACCAAAAACATGCATGTTAGGTTGCCGTCAGGCCCCAATCTTTCTGGTAAAACGGATCTGTGATCTCAATGAGACTAGCCTGGTTCATAATAAATAAGATGAAGCTAGTTATAATAGTGTGTCTGACTGTATTTTTTTTTCGTTATATGAAAGTCTATTTGCCAGTTCATCAAAAAGTTTGCAAAAAAAGTTTAACACAGTTCACACACTTTGTTCCTTTTTTACTCAATGGTTTATTTGAATAGAGTGACTGGTGCAGTGGGCTGTTCAGTACAGGTCACCAGTGTCAATTCCCTGGAAGGCAAGCACGTGTGTTTAGACTACTCTATCTACTATTCACATGGGCAAACAGCAAGTGAACCGTGGGGTCCAGACACACGCAGAGCAAAAAAGAAAACATTTTCACAGAAAACATCAGTGCCTTCCAACACAGCCAGTGATTGATGAAGTGTCAGCACAGCTCCTGCCTTGCATTTGAACCACAAATCGGATTTGTCTTCTTCCGGATCATGCAACATGTTTCACGCTCCACAGATGTCTGATAGAAGTTTCTGAAAATCAGTTCCCCGATTATTACAGGATCTGTATCACCATGTGTCGCCCCACCAATCTGCTCCAGTGGGAATGCTGCAAGCAGCATGTCCTGTTGACTTGAATGGACAAAAAGTCCTCGTTTGTGTTTAGAGAAAAAGCATGTCTGTATGCTCAGTTTAAATCAAGTGCACAAGGAAGAGTTTGGCTGGTTGACATTAGCTCACTGATAATTTAAAGTGTCCCTGAGGGGTTGGTCCCTTATGTTTCTCCATGCCTGAGCTCTGCATCCAAGTATGCATGTAGATGTCTTTTGACTGGATGAGTATTATAAAACTATGAGTATGTTCCAAACAGTACAAGATTTTTTTCTTATTACTTTAAATCTTTGTGACAGTTTTTTTTAGATTAAAGGCTCTGCTATTTTTAGATATTGCAAAATAGATTAGTATCTATTTCTCTGCAGTGCCAAGAAAAGGGTACAGAAGCAGAAAAATATGGTATTGAATCAGAGTGTGCAGCCACTTTGGGCACAGCATGGCAGAGAGCAGCTCAAAACTTCTTGATTTCACACAGTGTTAATTTTCTCTCAGTAATTTGGGGTCATGAAATTTGTCAATAGTTTGTTATTGGCCCAACAAGCTGCCATGTTCTTAAGTCTTGTATGCTTTCTTCTATTTGCAAATTAATTTTTTAGGGACTTTTACATACCAAGAATAAAATATATTTCAAATCCTAACTTTTTCAGACAGAATCCTCAGAGTTTAGAATTTATTCACTTCCTAAACCTTTGTGTGATAGAAACTTGCAATGTACTAAGAATGGTAATTTGATTTTAACTGTATTTCTAACCTATTATGTCAAAACTTCTTAGTATTTATTTATTTTTTCTAATAGAGAAGTATGGGCTACAAAAAACAAATTGAAATACATTTGAGAGTTTGATAAATTTTGTTACAATCATTTAACAATATAAGACATGTTTTATTAAAACATGTTTTTCATTACTTTTGGTATTCTTGTGATTCATCCAAAAATGAAAAAAAAAAAAATCAAATTAGATAAATGTCTGTTATTTTGGGTTTTGAATGTTTTGTTCCCCTTACTAATCTTTCTGTTTTGTTGCCTTACGAACTGAAAATAAATTGTTTTTTCATTTGATTATAAATAACAGTTATAAAAAATTTCAATAATGAAAACTTTTTAGAGCCACCATTTGCAGTAGTTATTGCAGCAATTAGCTTTAACTTGGATGGGTGTTGATTGTGTAGAACAATATGTACTCAGACCAAAGGTTCTTAATTAAAGTGAGATCTGGGTTTTGATTGGACTATTCCAGGACATTTAATTGGTTCTCCCCAAACCACAACAGTGTTGCTTCAATAGTATATTTCAAGTTATTATTATTACAAAACGTTCAGTATTTTGCTTCATCCCTCTTTATTTTATCTCTAACCAGTTTCCTAGTCCCCACAACATGATGGTATCACCGCCATGCTTTACTATCCACAGCATGATAAGAGGTGTTAGATTTAGAAATACTTGTGCAATCACTGTATGAATTGAATATTCTGCTGATGCTCAGAGGAGAACCTACCAAGCAAGACTGTTGGGTTAGGTTAGGTATAAGTAAAAGTAAAATAAGGTCCATAAAAAACTAATAATAGCATAACATGGTGGTTATAATATCATTCTGTGAGGCTGCTTAGCTAACTCAGAAAGCAATCAGAAAAATGGATCATGTCATTACAAACTTTAAACAATATACCATATCTTAAACAACTCAGAGCATTGGTGGAGTGAGATTTTAATCTGTTATGGCCTAAAGGGTACATAAACTTCAACAGTTGAATGAAAACACTAAAAAAAAGAAAAATGTTTTTTGTTTTTTTTTTACATTCAGAAGGTTATGATTATTGTTAAAAGCTTACAGGGCTTGAAGTTCTCTGTCGCCATTTCCATAATTTTGTCATCTAAGAAAAATTTTTTTTAATAAAAGTTGTTTTCTGTTGATCTCATTAAAGCCACCCAGTCTGCCCTTAAACGGGACACTACTTTCAAATCAAACAAATCCCAGGGCACTTTTATCCAATGGGAGCAGAGCAGGGCGGGTCTTTTAGTGAAGCCAGGTGCACTGGAGAAGCAGCGGTCAGTCCTCAGAACTTCCTGAAACTTTGATTTGTAAAACCTAACTTTATATCAAATATTTTTGTGTTCAGAGCGTCGTCATCCAGCAAAAATGTCCATCTTTTCGCGCGTGACAAAGCTCCTTGTGCAAAGGCCACCCAACATTCAGTTGGTTTGTTTGTCAGGGTTTTGCTCTCCTGTCCTATAAAATTTCACAAATTATTAAAAGTACTGCCACATATCCTTTTGGAGAACACTACAACAATGGAAGCACCAAGTATAAACACCTTGCTGTGCACCGCGGCACGTACAGGCTATGAAATTCACTGTTTGAGTTTTTCTAATTAAACAATAAAAACTAACATACGAACATTTGTTTGCCCCATATTAAAGCAAAGATGAATTTCTGTTTAACGTTTACCCCCTCCTCATCATTACCAGGAGAACATCACCATGTTCTCTAGGTGAGTGTTTCAAATGTGTTTTGTAGTTTATCTAAGTATACAAATTTAATTCTTTAAAGTTTAATAGAAGTAATAAGGTTTTGGATGTGGTAAGCTTGTTTATATTTAAAACCATACTTCAACAGAACTGCTCTGTCATGAATTGATAAATGTAAGTCAAATGTTATTGAGAACCTCTCTGTTAGGCAATGGAAACAGCGTGGGTGAATATTTTATTGTAAATGTGGGGATCCACAGACATTTCATTTTACTGTATATGTGAGGGGGAACTTCCCCTTCACAAATAAATACCACGATGCCTATGGGCTATTTGTCATTTTCTTAAAAAAAAACAAACCTCAAATTATAAATTATAAAAACATTTACAAAAAAACAAGCTTTCTCAATGTAGCCACCACCTTTTCTATGTATTTTAAAACAGTTTTATTTGCTTGTTGATGTTTAGTTTTGTGAACAAAAACTGTAATTATGAATAACCAAAACTGGAATTAAAGACTAAAGCACAATTGCAAACTGCTACTTATCCTATTCAGTTATTTGCTTTTTATGACACATTAGTTTTATTAAATATATATATTTTTTCTGTGAGAGGAAAAACATTCAGTAAAATTGACATCCTGTTCTGTAAACCAGGGCAGGAGAAGAGTGATTTGTAGTTGTGTGAAGCTTCAAAAGTAGACTGGTAGTATAGCTGAAAGTAATTATTTATTTATTTCATAACAACAAAGTCCATTAAAAAAAATCAAAGTAAATCAATTATTCAATGAAAAAATGACAAAAAGAAGAACAAAACAATCGCAGCTATATCTGCCCCTATTAAAAAACTTACTCTGTTGTAGAAAATAATTATTTACCAAGGCAGAAACACAGGTGATCCCAAAAATGCAAGGTAGTCCATGAATGGTTGTCAGGATTTATTGCATATGCAGACACACACACACACACACACATCATGTTACAGTGGTACATAAAATGTGTGTGTACATGAGGCAGTCTCAAATACACTTATTTATACAGAATGTTATCAAAGCAAACAATGAACACGTCTCTTGGCGCCAAGCAAAACATGATATGTGATAAAGTATCCAGCAAGAATGATAACTTCTGGCAGATCCTGTAAAACTCTTTGTCTGTGAGAAAACAGAAGATAAACAGTTATGTTATGGTGACATTTTAGGTCAGAAAAAGAGGTCACTGAGTCTTAGCCTGAGAAGAATCAGAGATGTATAAATGTTTTAAATGTATAAATTATTTTTCAATCACATACTCCCAGCACAAACATCATGTGAGGACTTCGTTATGAATTTTGACCTGCAACCTGCTTTAAAAATATCTGGGATATCCCTATATTTATCATCGCTCTGACGGCTGATCCAGCTGTTTGCATGTGATGTGCCGCACGCGAAAGGGTCGGTCTTTGCTGGGGTTGTCACGGGTTGTCTCATCTTGCGCTGCTGTTGCTTTTCATAACAACGTACTGTACGTGATTGACAGGAGCGATCGGCTCTGACTGCAGCGTGCACGTGTGCAGGACTTCCAGTGCAGGAATAAAAACACAAAAATAGGCGGAGATGGATCGTTTTAGGCAAAGTGAGCGGTACATCCGAATGGGACTGTCCAGCCAGAAAGAAAAGCATTGAGCTGCACATTCGTTCGTTTTCAGAAAGTGTGTGTGTGTGTTTTAGCGTGAGAAATGCAAAGTGTGGCCTGTGCACGTCCTGAAATGTGTGTGTCTCAGGGTCAATGTGTGAGACTTGAGAGCCCTGATTGAACACCAAAGCTCCATGGAGTTTTTGAGTCATATGTAAAAGCGACTCATCAACACCTGGAATGATATTGAGTACGGCCAGAATCTGAGATAAAATCCATGTTGAAAAGAACTCAGACTAGTTGTAACATTAGACATAGTTTGATAAACCTTTTCAACTGAGCTAATGTATGTGACAATATGGAGTTTGTTCCCGAGCTAACTCGGGGGCTAACATGAAAGCTAACAGGTGTTAGCTGAGATTCTCCTACCATGAAGCAGTGCTGTTGTCCTCCATCCACACACCTCCAGTTACAGGCTGAGTTTCTACATTCTCTGCTCTGTGAAAGTGATCTGGTTGCATTTAAAAGGGCTAATCATCAGATATTGTCTAAGATTAACTTTCAGGGTGGATAGAGCTCGCTTTGCAGCTTCGAATCTGAACACCTTGTAAACACCATGCTGTTCATGTGACAATATACTTTCAAATGTATAAAAACTAAACAGCCTACATTATTTTTACAGCCTTTGTAGTTGAAGTAAATGTTTATCAAATAAAGTCTAATTCTACAACTAGTCAGGATTCCCTTTAAATAAATAGGATATTTTTTAGCAGAATGCCTGCATGTTACAAAGCTGTGACAAGTTTAGATTATTGAGTTGTAAACACCCTGTCACCTCTGTACAATTCTTTGTGAACCTCAAATTTTTACTTACAGTTAATTTTACAGCAGTGGCAGGCAAGCTTCTTCCTGAGCTAACAGGATTTGATATATTTATACAACTCTCTGTTCATGTTAGGGTGACTCATCTTTCAGTGGGTGTCCTGTGCCTTAATCTCCTTCCAGAATGTTTCTTTTATTTTTACTTTAAACTTTGTTCTTTCTCCTCTCAGTTCCAATTCCTCCACCTCTGCTTTTTTTCATTTATTATTGATTTTCATACGTTAAGAGAACAGGTTTTACTCGCTTCATTCAAATCTCGCTTGGTTTCTTGCCCTTGTTGTTGTCATCAGTCTAGTCTAATACTGGTTTGTGAGAGCTGCAGTCAGACAGGCAGTAATAAATGAAGAAATAGTGAATAATGCAATGAGCATTTTGTCTTAGGTCATGTTCGACATTGCAGACAATTTTTTTAACTTGGGTGTTAAGACAGCAAGATATCGAAAACTACTATGAGGTCAAAAATCGCACGTAAGCATTTGGATAATTGTCAACAAAATACCAAGCTTCTGCCAATAGATTCAAATGATATTTAAGGTATCTAGTTCTATCAAACAGTCAGATTTCAGTTTGCTCAAAAAGGAGATGCTATTGCAGGCAGTCACTTATGTTAAGCTAAATTGCTAAACATTGCAAATCACACTACACCAATATTGTATTGTTGTATCATAAGCCTATGACACCAAATTCATATGCGAATGTTAGCAGTTATTTATGTTAAGCTAAGATGGAAAGCATTATGACTACACATCACACTATTCTAATATTAAAATCTAACATTAGCTAAAAATATGAGGTATTCATATACTAATATAAATATTTAGCTTTAGTTTGTTATTAGTCAGTTCTGTCATTCAGGGCACTTTGATTGTAACTATTGGTTGTGAACTGTCATCTTGAAGCCTTAAGTTTAGCATTTGGCTATTATTCTCTTGGTGTTTTGGACTCAAACATGACCATACTGTATTTTAGGAAAATTGTAATTTTTTAAAATTTTGTCTAAACAAAGTCTTGAGACTTTCTGTACCAACCCATTTGGATGTTTACTTGTATCTAAACTAGTGCTGGGCACGTTAACGCGTTATTATCGCGTTAACGCAGCCGACAATTAACGGCGATAATTTTTTTAACG